>NKZZ01001400.1:0-18011 GCA_002370815.1 Metschnikowia hamakuensis
AACCTAATCCATGATTTACTAAACCTATAATAGTTAATCCTAATCATAAAGTTAAACTTAATGATATTATAGCTAGTATTTGTGCTGATATTGCAAATGAATAGGGAATCATCGATATAACATAGCGATTAAGATAAACTTCCTATTTGACTTTTAACCATATTTAATATAGTATCATATATAGATAATATAACTATACCTCATCTATTTCAACCTAAATAAGTTTTATTTAATATAATATTATATCCATATATTATTAAACTAACTATAATTAAATATATGATATAATTAGATATACTTAATGTTATTATATTATTTATTGTTAACAAAGGTTTAATTTCAAATTGATCTAATGGTGAAAAGAACATGAGACTTTTTATTTCCTTANTTTATATAATATTATATCCATATATAATTAAACTAACTATAATTAAATATATAATATAATTAGATATACTTAATGTTATTATATTATTAATAGTAAATAAAGTAGGATAAAGTAGGATAAGTATAGGGCAAGGTGGGATAAATTAGGATAATGTGGGATAAAGAATAGAACAAGTATAGAATAAGTATAGAATGAAGTAGGGAAAAGTAGGAAAAAGTGGGATAAATTGGAGTCTAGAATGAAGTAGAAAAGAGAATATATACAGGATATGTCTAGAATATAATATAGAATATGGGATAGAACATGGGATAGAATAAGAACAAGATTAAAAGAGAATAAGTCTAGAATAAGATTAAGTATAGAATGAAGTAGGATAGAATAGAGGATGAGAATAGAATATAGTTTAGAATATGGGATTGAATAAGGAAAGAATAAGTACAGAGTAAGTATAGAATCAGTACAGAATCAGTACAGAATGAGTACAGAATCAGTACAGAATGAGTACAGGATAATTAAATATGTATTACTTAAAAGGGAATTGTCTTAACCATTAGACTATTAACTCATTATGCCTTTGGAAAGAATTGAACTTACACTAGTCGCGCTTCAAGCGAATGCTCTACCATTTAAGCTACAAAAGCAAAACAAGAGTAAGTAGAATCGAACTACTATTATACGGTTGAAGACAAATACTTTAATTATAAGTCTTTTAACACTTTTTTATCTTATATATAATTTTTTATGAAAGCCAATAATATCTTTAAAAAATGGATTATTATATGTAATGAAAATAACGACGGTTAATGATATTTCACAATTAGTAGTAAAGAAAGAGATATATAAAATATCATCTATTTCTGATATAAAAGAATACTTGTTATTATTTATACCATATCTCTATTAATATATCTATTATCAAATATCTTATTTTATATACTCTATCAAATTCACTATCCCCCCTAAATTAGAATTTTCTATTTTAGGGGGTTTATTTTTTCTTCTTTTATATTACTTTCACCCCCCGAAATTTTAAATTAATAGGTTGACTTATATATCTTATTCTATAATTTATAATCAATTAAGTTATAGGTTATATTTGTTAATTTCTATATCAGTAAATTAAAGTTTCTATAAGTATAGAAGGAGGGTAGGATGAAGTAGAATATATATATCGGGTGTACGGGTCTATCTATAGATGATAGGATAGAAGATAGGATAGACTTGGGTAAAGAATAGATAAAGTAGGATAAGTAGAATGAGTATAGAATGAGTATAGAATATAGGATAGAATATATTATAGAATAGATAAAGGATAAGTAGATCAAGTATAGGAGAAGTATAGAATTCCAGAATATAATATAGAATAAGTACAGAATCAGTATCAGTATAGGATAAGTATAGAATAAATTTATTAACTGGTTTACATAATAGATCATATAATGCATCAAGAGCTTCATTATTATATTTTTTAATGGGTGGTGTTGCATCTGCTATTATATTATTAGCAACTTATTTTATTCATTCATTAACAGGTACTACTAATTTATCAGATTTATTAATATTTAATTCATTATCATCTAATAATAATCTTAATTTATATTTTAATATATTATTAGTAGCCTTGTTCTTTAAAATGGGATTAGCACCATTACATCGTTGAAGTATTGCGGTTTATAATTATGATAAAGTAGGATAAATTTGGATAAAGTGGGATAGAGAAAAAAATAAACTAGGATAAAATAGGATCGAATATAGGATAAGATAAAGAATAGAGCAAGAATAGATTAAGTATAGGATAAAAGCAGAATATGGGTTAGAACAAGTATCGAATAAGTCTAGATTAAGTATAGAATATAGAATAAAGTAGGATAGAATATAGGGTTTACCGGTCTATCTTTAGAATAAAGGATTATAGTATAGAATAAGTATAGGATAAACTAGGATAAAGAATAGAACAAGTATAGAACAAGTATAGAATATAGGATAGAATATAGGATAGACTAGGGTAAAGAATAGAATGAAGTAGGAAAAGTAGGATTGGATACGTAGAATGAGTATAGAATTAGGTGGGAAAAGTAGGATAAAAAATAAGAAAAGAGAATTTCAATAGGATAAGGTGGGATAAATTTGGATAAATTTGGATAAAAATAGAATAAATTAGGACAATTCTAGAATAAGAATCGAATGTACGGGAGTAAAGTGGAGGTGAGTGAATGACTAGTGTGAATGACTATTGAATTTTTTTTTTTCTTGTGACTAAAAAAAGACTATTGTTTAAGATAAAAATAATGAGCGGGTCTGAGTTGTGTACACGTGTTGTTTGTTTAATCAAATAAGCATTTAAGCACAATTGATGGTTGGGTGATTATCTGCAGGATTTCATCTATCTGCAGGTCCGCTTGGGGTCGGTTTCATGGGTTCCAGCAATATTCACCAGACCAAATTTCGATACCTAACTTCTGTTGCTATTTAGGTGAACTTTGCCAATTTTCAGCCAATTTTATCCAGTGGGTGGCAAGAACACTTACTCTTCCATCATGCACTGATCTGCCGTCCTGCACATTGTCTCCCATCCCCCTATACACTTCTAAGACTTCTATACACCTCTACATCTATTCATTTATATCTAATTCCATCGGTATCTATCTATCTCTATTTATAGCTATCTATCTCTATTTATATCTATCTCGTGGATTATGAGAGTGTGTTCTAATGTTGAGACTGCATATAACGCCTGGTTGCGTTTGGTTCAGTGTTTAGTCATCACACCATCAAATCTTATCTTAATATTTGTATAGCACTGAATTAGAACTACTGGCCTGCTGACCAATAATCTAAAAAAAAATGGTTTTCTGTAAAGGGCGGGAACGTGGAACTTTTGGAAGAGCTTATATGCAGTCTCACAAATTCTTTGGTCTGGATTGCTATTTCTGGGTATTCTGCTACAAAAATGAAATTTCAGACATTTGAAAGACTCTCCCTTAAGCCTGGACCATTACTAACCTGGCCAGGCGAGTGTGCAGGGAATTTGTACTGGTCTGGACGGTGGTCGTGCGCGACCCGTTTTTGCAACACCCCCAAATTTCTCCAAAAAAAAACAAAAAAAAACAAAAAGAAACCCCATGATCACCTATTTCCTCCTAAAAGTTTGAATCCGGAATAACACCTTCTCCCCAGCTTTTCCCGATTTTTGACTCCTCATCGAAATATTCCTATTCGCACATTTTCACACTCAGTCGCGCACACTAAATAACCACACGTTAATTTAGAGAAATTGGAGGAATACAGACGGACAGATCGGACAAAATACACAGAAGTAGAGGTGGAAAAGGAGAATAGTAGAAAAGCAAAAATAAAGATAATTGAAAATTAGAAAAGAAGGATATCAGAATATTAGAATAGCAGAAAAAGAGACAGTAGAAAAGTAGAAAGGTCGAAATTTAGAAAAGTAGAAAAGTAGAAAAGTAGAAAAGTTGTTGAACATAAGCCCTGAGAAGACTTAGGTTCACTGCATACTATGTATACAGTAGATCCAGCTGAAACGACTTTGAGGCATTTGTGCGTAACATGTGGATACCTGAAGGAAACTGCAGCAGCTGAAGGAAACTGCAGTAACTGAAGGAATATATATAAAAGGAAGGGTCGTCGCCTCTTATATGTAAGGACAAGAATTACAGACAGCAAGGCTTGATTACAAGAGCATTTAGTTTGGAGTGAGAAACCAGAATAAACATGTCCGGATCAAATACTGATGTAACTTACTTAAGAGACTTATTGATTTCCAATGAGACTACTGTGCCGGACTATGAAACTGTGTACGAAAATGCTCAACAAAAGTAGAAAACTAAAAAGTAGAAAACTAAAAAGTAGAAAAGTAGAATATCAGAATAGTAGAAATAAAGAAAACTAGAAAACTGAAAAGTAGAATATTAGAAAAGTAGAAGAGTGGAATCATGTTGTAAGTATACAGCCAGTCGGTTTCAAGCCGATTTATATGGGCAGCGTAAGCTCCCACGCACACCAAGCCCCATGCCCATGCCCACGACTTACGACTTGGCAAATATAATTCCCAATAACGATAAGAGATGCTGTAAAAACCACTAAGCACCGTAATTCCTGCAAAATAGTAGTCGAGTTTCTCGGTCACGATAAAGTCTCTCACATGAAACACCGCCGAGAAAAAGAGCCAGTAGAAAAGTACAAAAGTAGGAGAGTTGAATAGTAAAATAGCAGAAAAAGAGACAGTAGAATAATAGAAAAAGTATGAAGTAGAAAGAGTAGAAAAGTAGAAAGGTCGAAAACTAGAATGTAGAGAAGTAGAAATTTAGAAAAGTTGAAATTTAGAAAAGTAGAAAAGTAGAAAAGTAGAAAAATAGAAAGTAGAAAAATAGAAAGTAGAAATTTATAATTGTAGGATGGTAAAAAATCAAAGAACTGGAGAGTAGAAAAATTACTAATTGGAAATTTAGAAAGTGGAGAGTAGAGAATTAGAAAATTAGAAAAATAGGTAGAAAACTAGAAAAGTAATAAAGTAGAAGAGTAGAAAAAGAAACAATAAAGAGTGAAAAATGAGAATGTGGAGATGAAAAAATTAGAAAATTAGAAAAGTAGAAAACTAGAAAATTAGAAACTAGAAAGTCTATAAAGTCTGGAAATCTGGAATAGTAGAAAAGTGGAAAGGTGGAAAAGTGGAAAATTACAAAGGTTGAAATGTAGAAAAAGAGACAATAGAAGAGTGAAGAATCAGAAAGTCTAGAAAATATGGAAAGTCTAGAAAGCTGGAATAGTAGTATAGTAGAAAAGTGGAAAAGTAAAAAAAACAGACAATAGAAAACTAAAAAACTTGAGTTAGAAAACTAAAAAAATAGAGTTAGAAAAGGAGAGAATAGAAAAAGTAGAGGTAGAAAAGTAGAAGTAGAAAAGCAGAAAAGTGAAAAACTAGAAAACTGAAAAGTAGAGGTAGAAATGTAAACAACTGATAAAAAGAGACAGTAAGAGACTAGAAAACTAGAAATCTAGAGTTAGAAAAGTGGAAAATAGAAAAGTGAAAAGCTAGAAAACTAGAAAAGTAGAGAAAACTGAAAAAAGAGACAATAGAAAACTAGAAAGGTAGAAAAGTAGAATACTGAAAAACATAGAGTTAGAAAAGTAGAAACCTGAAAAAGTAGAGGTAGAAAAGCAGAACAGCAGAAAAAGAAAAAGTATGAAGTAGAAAGAGTGGAAAATTACAAAGGTTGAAAAGCAGAAAAAGAGACAATAAAACAGTGAAAAATCAAAAAGTCTAGAAAATATGGAAAACTGGAATAGTAGAAGAGATAAAAAAAATAGAAGAATTATGAAGTTGAAAGAGTAGAAAACTGGAAAGCTAGAGTTAGAAAACTAAAAAAATAGAGTTAAAAAAGTAGAAAAGTAGAAAAGTGGAAAACTGAAAAAAGAGACAATAGAAAACTAAAAAGCTTGAAAACTAGAGTAAGAAAATTAAAAAAAATAGAGTTAGAAAAGTAGAAAGTGGATAGCTAGAAAGCTAGAAAGCCAGAAAGCTGAAAAAGTAGAAG
The DNA here is from genome assembly GCA_002370815.1 of Metschnikowia hamakuensis. NCBI lineage: Eukaryota > Fungi > Ascomycota > Pichiomycetes > Serinales > Metschnikowiaceae > Metschnikowia > Metschnikowia hamakuensis. The sequence goes on from NKZZ01001400.1 coordinate 5,944, forward strand.
TAGAAAAGCAGAAAAGTGGAAAAGTAGAAAACGAAAAAACTAGAGAGTTTATAAAGTCTAGAAAAGTGGAATAGTAGAAAAATGGAAAAGTGGAAAATTACAAAGGTTGAAAGGTAGAAAACTAAAAAAAGAGACCGTAAGAAACTAGAAAATCCAAAAAAGTAGAGGTAGAAAAGTGGAAAATAGAAAAGTAAAAAGCTAGAAAACTGGAAAAGTGGAGGTGGAAAAGCAGAAAAGCAGAAAAGCAGAAGAGGTATGAATTAAAAAGAGTAGAAAACTAGAAAGCTAGAAATGGAGACAGTAGAAGAGTGGAAAAGTAGAAAACTAGAAAACTAGAAAAGTAGTAAAGGAGAAAACTGGAAAAGTAGAAAAGTAGAAAAGTAGAGAAGTAGAAAAGCAGAAAACCAGAAAAGTGGAAGTAGAAAACTAGAAAACTAGAAAACTAGAGGTAGAAAAGTAGAGAACCAGAAAACCAGAAAAGTAGTTGTGGAAAAGTAGAAGTAGAAAGACTAGAAAACTCGAAATTATCTTCCATTTTAAATACTCTAGCCATCAGTAGAGTAATAGTACAAAACACACATTCAAGAATTCAAGAGAAAAGCAGGAAGAACTGAAATTAGACAAAAAAGAGAGAAGCCAGAAAAGAAAACAGAAAGGACAAGAAGGACAAGATGGACACATGATAGTATGGGATTTTAAGTAAGATCCTGGTGATTTGGCCATTTGTCATTTTATGGAGTTCTGTAAGATTCCAAGAGAACACATTCGTGATTGATTGGTATGTGCTTTTCAAAAACTTTCAATAACTTATGTTATTGATCTGGCAAAAGCCATTTCGACAGCACCTAACATAATAGGTCCAAAAAAAAAACAAAAAACAAAAAAAAAAAAAAAAAAAAAAAAAAAAAAAAAAAACTGTTGAGTATTTTCGCACACAGTCTCGTAGTCCGGCACAGTAGTCGCATTGGAAAGTAACAAGTCCCTTGAGTAAGGTACATTAGTATTTGATCCGGACATGTTTATTCTGGTTTCTCACTCCAAACTAGTTTCCTATATCAGCGATTGCCTCTTGTAATTCTTGTCTTCTTATAAGAGGCCATCCCTGATATAGAAGAGGCGACAACCGTCCCTCTCATCATCCATCAATACCCAATAATCTTGGCTTATGCACCTCGATCCGACTTCCGATATCAATCCATCTCTCCGGCCCGGATTACCTTTCCATCAATCCGTCTCTCCGGCCCGGATTACCTTTCCATCGATTCGTCCCTCCGGCCCGGATTACCTTTCCATCGATTCGTCTCTCCGGCTTGGATTAACTGTCCATCGATTCGTCTCTCCGGCTTGGATTAACTGTCCATCAATCCGTCTCTCCGGCCCGGATTATCTGTCCATCTATCCGTCTCTCCGGCCCGGATTAACTGTCCATCAATCCGTCTCTCCGGCCCGGATTAACTGTCCATCAATCCGTCTCTCCGGCTTGGATTAACTGTCCATCGATTCGTCTCTCCGGCTTGGATTAACTGTCCATCAATCCGTCTCTCCGGCCCGGATTAACTGTCCATCAATCCGTCTCTCCGGCTTGGATTAACTGTCCATCGATTCGTCTCTCCGGCTTGGATTAACTGTCCACCTATCCGTCCCTCCGGCCCGGATTACCTTTCCATCAATCCGTCTCTCCGGCCCGGATTAAGTGTCCATCAATCCGTCTCTCCGGCCCGGATTAAGTGTCCATCAATCCGTCTCTCCGGCTTGGATTAACTGTCCATCTATCCGTCTCTCCGGCCCGGATTAACTGTCCATCGATCCGTCTCTCCGGCTTGGATTAACTGTCCATCAATCCGTCTCTCCGGCTTGGATTAACTGTCCATCTATCCGTCTCTCCGGCCCGGATTAACTGTCCATCGATTCTTGTTCATCTCCATCCACCACAGCTTTTCAAAACTTCATATCAGAGGGGAATAAAATACCAATAGCTATAAAAATATTAGGGGGAACAATGAAAAAAAGGGGGACTGCGCTTCCTTATATACTCGCATTTCCGCGCTCCTGCATGACTGGAGGCTGCAATTAAACAGGGCGCGCGGCGCGGCGCGGGGAAACACAAACACAAAAAGAACATCTATAAAAGGAGCTCTTTCCCCCTCAAGTTCCGCACTCCTTTTTTTTTCCTTTTTCTTCTTAACCCATTAATCTTCACTATTCAAAAGTGAATCTTTGGCCACTTCTTAAGTTTCGCACACCCCAAAATAAATGATTTTTATATGAAAATACGTGTATTATGCAGTCGGTTCTTGATCCATAGATTAGACTCTTGAGGATCTACACTGATGCAAAGGTCAGAATAGGCAATGTTACCGATTTATTGCCGAGCAACAACAAAGAAACCTAAGCTCTGGAATCAAGAACTTTCTTTCTTTATTACACGAGTATTTTTAAGGTGGCGATGTCATGGGGATGGATGGCTGCAAAACGGTGGTGCACGGGTTTTTGTTTTTCTGGGCGATTCTTCCGGGCAATTCTCCCCTGGAAACTATACGCCATACACCGGTTGCCATCTCCTATGTCAAGTTGAAGAATTACCAAAACGGTTCATTGTTCAAGCTTGTATCGCCAATTTCCTAATTAGTCTTTTCTCACTTCTTGGCAACTGTCATGCATGTTTCAGATTGTTGCTTGTTCGCAAACACGCCGCGTGGAATTGCAGCTACAACGCATGGGTATAAAAGGCGCGCCCTCCCCCCTATTCCTTGAATTGTTTTTTTTTCTTTCTCCCTCTCCTCTCCATTTCACCAATGTTCCCCCCTGCTCCTTATTGTCACTACCGTGTCCGCCATCACTATTAGTCGCTGGTCTCTGGTTGATGATTGGTTAATGATTGGTTGATTATTGGTTGGCTGTTTAGTGGTTGGTTTCATTGGTTGGTTTCATTGGTTGGTTGATGCCAATATTGATACTGACTAGATCTTTTTCGATAATAGTTTTTGTCTGATTGTTGTCTAGTTTTTGTCGAATTTTTGTGGAATTGTTGTCGAATTTTTGTGGAATTGTTGTCGAATTTTTGTGGAATTGTTGTCGAATTTTTGTGGAATTGTTGTCTAGTTTTTGTCGAATGTTTGTGGAATGTTTGTGGAATATCTTACTTCATCCTAATTACCCAATTTAAATGGTAGAACTTAGGTGAAGGTTGGTATTCAGTGAGACTTGAATGAGGGGGGGCCTTGGGTGCGGCGAGTGTTCACCGAGGAGGGTGACTCGGAATAGCCTTTGGAACTGGAACCTTGGTGAGAGGACCCATGGTAAAAGCTTCTACAGACCCAATTTAATGGCCTGTGTACAGTACTCGCGCTCTATATACAGTACACTGTGCTCTATATACAGTCCGTTACAGAACATTCACCATTGCAATTCTTCCACTAAAAAAATCAACCTTGCAGTTTCAAGCAGAATAAACTGCAAATTCTCCCAGGGACGAATCGAACGTCCGATCTCAAGATTCCATTCCATTACAGTCTTGCGCCTTTACCAGCTAGGCCACCGGGAGCTTCTTGAATTATTAGCAAATTACTGCAACTCCCAGAGACAGACAACATCCAGAAAAACTATTAATGAAGAAATCCAAACAACTATTAATGAAGAAATCCAAAAAACTATTAATGAAGAAATCCAAAAAACTATTAACAAAGAAATCCAAAAAACTATTAACAAAGAAATCCAAAAAACTATTAATGGAGCAAATCCAAAAGTGCTGTTAATAAACAACCCGGCTCTTTTCCCATTATTTCGGAGTGTCTCGTTGATTTGAAGCTAAAGTCTCCGGCATCAGGGGTATATGCAGGCCACTCCAAGAAAGCTACAGCAAAGCCAATAGTGGCAAATACGAAGCTTTAAAGCTAGAGTCACGGATTAAAGTCCGTGGAGATCGAACCACTCGAGGTGGCTGGCAGGTTGATACAGATGACTATTTCAGTCTAGACTAAGCAAATGATGTCGCCATCATGGTAATCGTCCTTGGTCAAGTTGTTTCCGCTATAACTGGTCAAGTTCTCTCCGCTATAACTGGTCAAGCTGGAGACCTTTACCAAGGCATTTTCTGGGACATTGCCCCATGCAGCATGAAGCCACAGGGCGCCCAACTCCAAATATTGTTTCCTACACGAGTTCGGATTATCGTTGGAAGCCAGAGTGTCGTTCTTCAAAGGGCTGTATTCCTCAGCACGGTCCACCTCCAAGCAGCCGAACTTTTCCAAGTCCACCAACGAGAAGATTTAATTGTGATTTTACGTCAGGGTGTAATGAACGTGATTTTTGGTGATTTCGGTGATTTTCTATGATTTTTGTGATTTTCTGTGGTTATTACATGAATTTCTATGATTTCTTTGACTTTTGGGTGACTAGAATTGATAAATCCATGATAAAAATGGATTTTTTCGACTTTTCTCATGATCATTGGGGTGTTTTTATACTTTGGAATCATCTACTACTCTAGAAAATACCACCACAAGTTACCATAGAATTACTATAGAAATACTGCTCCAAAATAATTTTATAGAAACCTAATTTTATTGTAAAAAGCATCCTGTAAGTATACGTCACGTGTCCTTATTAAAGTGTGTGACGGTGTGACGGTGTGACGGTGTGACAGGAATAATGAGAGACGTGAGTATACTTTGCTATGGTCACGCCTTGGTGATGCCACGGCCACGGCCACTGCCACGACCACAGCCCAGCCACAGCCCAGTCACGTGCCCCGATACGGAAACTACAGTTTTTTTTAGCCCCACATTTTTTTCCCCCAAAATTATCGGCCCTGGATGCGATGGCAGCGATGGTGCTGGATGCGACTTTATATAGAAGCTTGGAGTTATGCGCGACCATGTAAGGGTGCGCGCGAGAAGTTCGAAAGTAGAAGCTCGAGCGGCGCTTGTCTGCAGGACAGGTCAACTCGTGCAGAGTTTAAAGACCGTCTGGCCCCTAGAGGCCCAGGTCTCGGTTCTTTGCTTGTTACCGTGAGGGTGGCTGCAAAATCTAGGTCTTTCTTTGGCACCGTTCTATTGCTCCATAATTCCAGCAACTCTGGATTGCGGTATCTCCTACTCCTTGGAACCCACAATAACCCGCCCATTTTGCTCGCCCATCTATTTTGAGGCTTACCTATTCCACTCATGCTGATCATCTCCGATCGTTTATCTCTCTATAGGATCCCACCAACTCCGAAATTTTTTGGCTTCCTTGGAGCTGGGGAGGTATCAGCCCATCGCTCCGCCTCAAGGTATCATCTTTCCATGCATCACCCGCACCGTGCGCATTGTGCATGTACCTCTCGCTGCACCCCATATGGAAAGTTGGCAGCGATCGTCGCAATGGCCCTGAGCCGCTTCTCTCTCTGGAACCTCGTGCTTTCCTTCCCTTGCGGTGCTGCGGGACAAGCTTAGGTTTCTCGACCACAGAGTGCGTCTCAAGGCTGTGCCGCAAACGTTTTACTCATGCCCCACACCGGCTGCAACTCTTATTTAAGCGCTCGCTATCGCTCTTCTCCATTTCCACTCCTAAATGCTGGCCCTATACAAACAATTATCTTTGCACGAACTCAGTCGAGTAGATTTGGACCATTTGTCTGCTTCTGAACCCGACTTGTTGCAGCCAGATCCCTACCAGTCGATATTTCTCAAGGACCCGACCAACGATGTGGCTCCCAGAGGCCACACACGTAATTCATCACTGCTAGATTCAATCGGATCACTTAGCATTTTTCTGGAGGCGGGAACAGAGTCAGATTACCTTGAGAATGGCTTGTCCTGCATGCAGCCCGCAAAAGGAGGGGCTGAACCTCTCGAGCAGCATTTCAACAATCAGGTTGCTTTCCTGCAGAACATGCCGCCTTCTGGCCCAGTATTCGGGTTGGCTGATGAGCATTTGTACCCAAGGCTATACGAAGCGTTGGATACAATGGGGGTCTATGTGCAGGACCCACCAATTACGGATGGAAATAGCCAGAGCCAAAGCAGTGGGCCTCGGATGGAAACTTCCGCCGGAAATATGGTTCAACCAGTCTATCAAAAAGAGATGCCGACTTTTCCAAGCCAGCAAATGGGCGGGTTTGGCCAGGACATGTCCTCTATGGCTGACCTAATATGCGGGAGTGCAGACAAGCCGGCGCAGGGCTCGTGGCCAGACACTAGAGCCAAAGTTAAAAACTTCCAAAGGGGTCCCGAGGATTTAAAGTATGGGCCGGAAAATGATATGTTTTCCAAGGAAAATCCAAAATATGGGGCAATACCAAAATACGGAGAAATCTTTTTTGGGGGAAATGTCCCCGAAGCCCCCGGGCTCAGAAGTACCCCCGGTCCTAGAAGTACCCCCGGTCTTAGAAGTGCCCCCGGTCTTAGAAATGTCCCCGGAAATTCCCAAAGCGGAAATGACCAGGCCAAAAAACGCATGGATAAGTCCAAAATCAAATTGCACAAGTGTCCTGTATGTCTCAAGAACTTCAAGCGGCCTCTGTCGTTCCGCATCCACTACACGACGCACACGGGAGTCAAGCAGTTTTACTGTGACTGGGAGGGCTGTGGCAAGAAATTTAATGTCAAATCTAACTTGACAAGGCACAGAAAGTTACATCTCAAGAGAAAGTGAGAGCTTGGGGATTTTTCCGGTGAAAATTGGTTTAAAAACGGTGGAAAATGGGTGGGGGAGTGCTTGTGTGCAGGACGATTGAAAAATGTGTTTATCTGCAGGTCCCTCATTTGATTCACGAGTAGATTAAGAGTATGGTGTACAATAAAAAGGTTTTAAGTAATGAGAAAGATTTAGTAGGATATTCAAGAGCTTCTCTTTAAGCTAGACCCATTAAAAATGTAAATTTATACCATCAAATAGGAGTGAATGGATATTTGGGGCTAGTTAAGTGACATTTTCGAAACAGGAATTGAATTTTATTGATGAAAAGGTCTTCTAGTCATTACTTCACGTGAAAAATAACGTTTTAATTGGCTTTTTTGAGAATTAAGACCCTTCCGTGCTGAAAATGCTCATATTTGAGTACTGAAAAGGGCTCAAAACCACTCTGGATACATACACACACAGATAAATCGGCTGTTAAACAAACCATGGTGACTATGGTATGGTGGAATTAGAATTTGTCTAGATTCTTGATAAGAAGACATGTTGTGGGTATGTTGTTGTTATATGCAGGACCACCAATTCCACTGAAGAGATTTTTCGTTTTTTTTCCCCGGTGTCTTCCATATTTTATTGAGTAGCCTAAATTTGTCACTAGAGAGTCATTCCAACTTCAATAAGCGGCCATGTTAATAATAATAAGTGGGCATGTTAATGTTAACCAGTGCTCGTAACCAGGGCTAAATAATCAGTGCTCATAACCAGTAAAAAAAACCCGCGGTGTGTATATATGTGTGTGAGTGTCTGCAGGAACCCGTGCACCAGCGCGGGAGCCAACCAAATCTTCTCAAAAGTCACCAACTTGCAACTCATACATAAAATGGCAGCAGCCCACCTTGCCAAGTACATCCGCCACGCGCCCGTGAGCAAGCCCCACGTGGACGCCAAAGTCAAGTGGGGCGCCAAGTTTCTCGGCGCCACCATGTGGTTCTACATCTTCTACAGAGTCAAGAACGACTTTATCGAGGGCCAACACTAAATACTTAATACATTGATTCCGGAGTGATTGTAGACTGATGGATCGAGAGACCGAAGGGGAGAAGGAGAGAGGAAGAGAGAAAAGGAGAGGAAGAGAGAGAAGAGAGAGAAGAAGAGAAGAAGAGAAGAAGAGAAGAAGAAAAGGAGAGAGGAAGAGAAGAAGAGAAGAAGAGAAGAAGAGAAGAAGAGAAGAAGAGAAGAAGAGAAGAAGAGAAGAAGAGAAGAAGAGAAGAAGAGAAGAAGAGAAGAAGAGAAGAAGAGAAGAAGAGAAGAAGAGAAAAAGAGAAGATGAGAAGAAGAGAAGAAGAGAAGAAGAGAAGAAGAGAAGATGAGAAGATGAGAAGATGAGAAGATGAGGATTGAGGGACTGAAGTGGTCCACGAGGACTTGTGTGGCTTTAGCAAAACCACCGAATTGGGCCTCCCATTGCACCAAAGCATCTGGCGAGAACAAAGTATCAGTACTGGAAACCAATGATACCGTACTCAGACAAAGACGAGTCGGAAATAAAAACCTGCTCTGGGTTCTGGACATGCAAAACGGCGTGACGTTGAGAGGAAGTACCTCTCTCCACATCCAGACCAGAAACTCACGTGACTAGAAGTGTCGGTTCTCATAGATACCAAAGGATCTCCCATTGCATTTGTTTAACATTAAAGACGTCTGTCCGGTATATAGATCAGACTTCACAGCTGACTCTATTTGTTCAAGTGATGGTCACCACACCTTGCGGCATATGCAGGACCCATCACTTTTGCAATTCAATCGAGTCCCACCAATTAGTCAACCAGCGTCTTATGCATTCCCGGAATGAAGGAAATATCCATTTGATCAAAACATCTCGCTGCTGGGGTGTAAGTGACTCTAGAGTTTGCCGCTGGTCTCTTTGACTCCTGAGTCTTTTGCTTGGTTCTTGGTTGCCCGGAAAGGAGTCATAAGTGAATATTCTGAGTTTGTAATAACAGTTCGTGGCATATTAAGTTATTAATAAACCATCATCTGTTAATTCATAATCACCTTCAATTTGATGGTCTTTTGACCGTCAGTATCAAACCCCACCTATCAAAGAGTGCAATTTCGTGTATGACTGGAAGCTTTAGTTGACAAACACTCATCTTCAAGACCCATTGCAGTTCTCGACGAAAGCTTCGGCCGGATAAAATTCTTAATGGTTCTTGGATTGTTGGAGTCAACGGGATTGTCAGAGAATGAACTTGTCAAAAACGAAGTACTTCTTAATGGTTCTGGTGGATGGTAGTAGTATTTTAATCAAAAGAAGATGAGCTATTTGCTAATTATTATATCCAAAAGAAAGCAATATTCATTCTTGATTAATAAAAAGTATAGGTAGTCAGTGACATGAAAAAAGGCTGTATCGATAATGAGAGGGAATGGCCTCCTTTTATAGTTTGGGGAGTGCGAACTGCGAACTCTGACACAAAAGCACCCACCGGGTTCAGGGGCTTGCATGGCTGCGAAAATGGAGCCTCACTAATATATAAAGGCGCCCCCTCCCCCCGCGACTTTTTACCATTAATTAGCAGTACCAAAACCAAAACCAATACAAATCGTTATCAAAACGCAACAAATCATTATCAAAACCAACAAATCGTTATCAAAACGCAACAAATTGTTATCAAAACGCAACAAATCATCATCAAAACGCAACAAATATTAACCCGAATTCAGGGACAAACGATGTGCTAGATTCCTTTCATTTTCTGCTACTACACCTACTCAGCTGTGCAATGCCCATTTCCAACTTGCTTCTTTTCAATATCCCAAAAGTACGCATGAGTGATTTGGCCCAAGTATCAATATATCATCAACATATAGTGCAATCATGAGCAACTTCCCTTGGACGTTCTTGTGATACACACAAGTTTCTGATATACAACTTTCGAATTCCAATTTCTCAATGGCTCTGTGAATGACTTGATCCACACCACCTGCTTACCATAGAGAAAGGAGGGCCTACTTATCCGTATAGAGTCTTCCTGAGTCTGGAAATTATCTTTCCTTGCTGGACATAGCCTTCAGGCTGTCTCGATTTCTTCCTCCAGGCTGTCTCGATTTCTTCCTCCAGGCTGTCTCGATTTCTTCCTCCAGGCTGTCTCGATTTCTTCCTTCAGGCTCTCTCATAGATCTCTGCCACTAAAGATCCGTTCAAGAATGCAGTCGTGACATCCATTTGTCTGATTTGGAAGCCTTGTTTCACTGCAATGGCTCAAACCATTCTTAAGCTTTCGTGTCTGATGACGGGTGAGAATGTTTCTTGATAATCAATACCCTCTTTCTGGAAGTTGCCCGACACCACTAATCGTGCTTTGTATAGTGACTTATCCTTTATTGTGACTACCAATTTAACTAACTCAAAGTTTAACCCTTGGTTAGTTCATAAGATGACTATTACGAGATTGGTTTCTAACCCTCTAGTCAGCGTGGCACTTTGTTGCCACGTCAGTGATTTGAATACTGGTCTGTCTGTTTTCTAATACTAGGAAATATGAACAAGTCCATTTTCCCCGGTGCAGATGGTTCCACTCCTTTGGCCTTGGTGGTTTCCGCTTGGGGGAACCTTTGAGGAACCTTTGAGGAACTTTTGAGGAACCTTTGAGGAACCTTTGGAAAAGATATTTGATTTAGCTAAGAGAAGCAAGAAGAAGACCTATTGTCAATGAAATTGGAAGATTCGCGGCAGCATCTAACTTCACCATGCTTTGGAATCTTAATGGTACTGGTTGATGGTACTGGTTGATGGTACTGGTTGATGGTACTAGTGTGATGCTGATATTTATATGGTGTTCCTGTGTGGAGTATGGTGGTATGGTGGTATGGTGGTAGTAAGGCAGGGAAAGTCTTTGACTTTGTTTGATACGGTGGTGCATGGGGAAGTAGGGGTGGCCGTCCGGTATACTGGACCCTGACTTGTCCCAGTCACCACCCATACATCCATTCTACACTCTACACTCCACATTCCATTCTCACACATTTTACACTCCACATTTCATATATCCTCGCAAATTCTTGGTTCTTATTCTTCATTCTTGAATCTTCATTCAACAGACCTTTCTTGGTTATCTGAAAGGTGCTAAGGTCTCCGACAAGATCCAATTGATCGACAAGTTATTGGACAAGGTTGACTTGTTGATCATTGGTGGTGGTATGTCCTTTACCTTCGAGAAGGTCTTGGACAAGATGCCAATCGGTACCTTTCTTTTGACAAGGCTGGTGCCAAGAACATTGACTTTGTCACTGCTGACGAAAAAAAAAACAAGGATGCAAACCAGCACCGCCATTCAAGAAGAAGGGATTCCACAAGGCTGGATGGGTCTTGACCCTTCTTCCATTCTCATCCATTCTATTCTCCAAATTTTTATTCCTTATTCTTTCTTTATTCGACACTCTACATTCTACATTCTCTTAGAGATTTAGAATTGGGTGATTCGATTAACAAGAGAATTGGGTGATTGGATTAACAAGAGAATTGAAGATGTCATAACGCCAACCGTTAATCAAAGAAAACATTCAAACACCCCAGAAGATAAAAGGTATGGCCAAACAACCATTTCGGGAGATAAATGGATGGCTTCTAAATGTGCAGATAAGTGTTGGGCAAAAATGAAAAGAAATCAAAATCCAAAAAGTCAAGTGTTTTAGGGGTCAGCAAAAATGCTTGAAATCCAATTGATTGGACATCAAAATATCTGAATCTGGAAAAATGAAATGAAAAAATGAAATGGAAAATGAAATGGAAAATATAATTAAGCATGGGGTGCAATCTTTTGGGATCGTTTTCGGGATTGTTTTCGGGATAGTTTTCGGGATCGTCAGGATAGGTTTCGGGATCGTCGGGATTGTTTTCGGGATCGTCAGGATCGTTTTTGGGATCGTCAGGATCGTTTTCGGAATCGTGTTTGGCCCCTTTGTTCACAAGAAACTTCTAGTGTTTTTATGCTGTGATTTGGGAATTTGGGGTGGCCATCCAATTCTCCTAATTTCCATGTCCCCATTCCATACAATCTCGGTTCATTCTACACTGCAAACCTAAATCTTGACCAGTGTTTCCTGCGACCTCTGCTGCAAGAGCAATCTTGACGGAGGCAGGATTCTCATGAACTACACCTAGCATGGGGGAGGCCAAAGTGATGTAGTTCACTGGACGGAGACGCAGGAAGAACCATGGGTAGTTTGATTCAAAGAAAGCAATCGCAAAAGTCTCTGGACCAAACCACCCAAGGTTGCCCCAATTTTTGGACGACTCCACCTTTGCTAGAGTTTGCCTCTACATGGTTAGCTGTGTTCCTCTCTTGGCACCTCCTGATGACTTGTCATTTTTGAACACTGCGTTCTCCATCTACCTCGCTCATAACCAACTCACCCAAGCTTTGATTTTAGCTATTAAGTTG
>NKZZ01001401.1:0-28374 GCA_002370815.1 Metschnikowia hamakuensis
CGATAACAGCACCGAAAAGCGAGTCACCTGATTCTTTCTCAGCCTTACCAAGAAGCTTCAAACTTACTTAGCGGGAATGTCAGCTTCAAACTTGCTCATCGGGGAAGTCAGCTTCAAACTTGCTCATCGGGGAAGTCAGCTTCAAACTTGCTCATCGGGAATGTCAGCTTCAAACTTGCTCATCGGGGAAGTCAGCTTCAAACTTGCTCATCGGGAAAGTCAGCTTCAAACTTGCTCATCGGGGAAGTCTGCAGACAATCTTTCATCCAACTTTGGTGGCAATCTCGAGTGCAAAGCAGAGGCGAAAAGATCTCTCTCGGAGTAACGAAGACTCTTGTCCTTTAAGATCTCAATGATGTTCGATGGAGAACTCAAACAATAATACAAGCAAAGAAATGACTACAGAAGTTCCCTACTTAAAAGTGTTATTGGAAGCCAATGAGACTCAAGTGCCAGATTATGACCGCGTGTATACAAACGCGCAACAGGTTTTAGTACAGCGCGCAGAATATGTTTCTAAATGAATAACTTGGCTTCGATGACTTTCTCAAGTACAGCAAAAAAGCCGCTCGATTTCCCCACCTTCATCTTGTCAGCTTCGGCATAGACAAATTCCAAAAGCTTGCGTCCAATGCCTCCAAGACTGCATGAAGGCTTCACAAAGAAGTCGTTCAAATATAACGCCTTCTCGATAGTCCATGTGTTTCGATGGGTTAAGTACGTGGCAAGGCCCACCACATTATCGTTGTCATCCACGGCCACTCCACAGTGTACCGGGCTTGTTTGCATCCAAAAAAACGGAAAAAAAAAAGGAAAAAAAACGGAAAAAAAACGGAAAAAAAACGGAAAAAAAAACGGAAAAAAAAAAGGAAAAAAAAAAGGAAAAAAAAACCATGGTGACTTGGTGCAAGCACCCTTTGCGCACTGGCAATGGCTCTGGACACCGGATCGAGCTCCTGGCTTTCCACTGTGGCCCTAACATTCGGCCCGGTAGTGGGTGTTTCCATAGTATCCGATGAAGCATTATCTTGGTTTCCTCTGTTTGGGTTCCCGTCCGGTATTACACTGGCAAATACCTCGCCAAGGTTATTGAACATTTCCCGGATGCTGGGCTCTTGGTTTTCTGCATCTGGTGCATCACCATTAGGAGCTGGAGGAGATTGTGGAGATCCCGAAGGGTTATGTACCGTGTGGGTATTAAATGAAGCAAGAGGAGGTGGCAGAACAGTCACTGCCGATGCCTCCACACTGGTGCTGGCCAAAATATCCTGGGCCACGTCCGGGTTCAAGATACTGGGACGCACTCGGTTTGCCCTGGCAGCAGTGCTCCGCGTGGAATCCATGTCTGTCTCATAAGCACGCTTCTCGGTGAGGATGATGGATAGCACCAACTTCTGCACAAACTGAGGGAACACCGACTTCATCTTGGCCTCGGTATACTCCTGTTTCAGAGACACATCCGAGGGGAAATGGAGTGGGTATATGTCTCCTGCAATGGAGCGGAGAGCCAAGGCCTTGCCCCAAAAATACGTGACAGTAGCCCAACTGCACCCATGCAGGCGTGAAGGTCCGGTCTAGCACAACAGCAGCCTGTGAATCCGACACAGCCTCCGCCAAGCAGTTCAAGCCAATGAATGCTATGGCCCTATTGGTGTAGAGTTGCGGCAAATTGTTAAGGGCAGAGAAATATGCAGTTCCAACAACATAGGGTCTTTGATTTCCGGACCCAGGTCCGTGATCATCTGGTACGGCTACCTGAAGAAGTCCATAGAGCTTGGACAATAACAATGGGTCCTGCATCAAAGGGTTGGACAGCGTTTCCGAATCATCCACCCGGTCTATGAGCTCCTCAGTAGAAAGAGACAAAATGACCGCAACTTGCGTTTCAAAAAGTGGTGGTGAACTCGGGGGGGGTCATTTCCTCCAATGACTTGTTGAACTCAAGGTTACGAGTGTTTACCAGACCAGAGACCAAAGTTGCACTCCTTGCTCCTTCTCTTTGGCCTCAATAGGTGTTTCAACCACGCTCATTAGATTTGTCTTGGGTTCCTTGAGTTGGGCTTACACTTCACCCTTATTTTTGAAGTCAGAGCCGTTCTCATTGACAATAGTATGCCATATCTTCCAGCCACATATCAATTCTGCTGGTTGTGTGCAGGATACAGTGGTTATGTGCAGGGATATGACTGTATGTGCAGGCATGAGGTCTTATATACAGTACATACATGAGATGGCCAAGACTACACGTCTTTCCACTATTCTATAGTTAATAATTTCATTCGTATACAACCCTTGCATCTTGTAGTACCAATTACTTGTGTAGATGCCCATTTTACGCTCACTGGGTACTTAATCTAGCTACACTTTTAGCGAAAAGTCAAATCCTGGCCCATAAAGTTAAGTAACAAAATTAACCCTAAATTATTCTTAGATTGTTTCAAAGATTAAAGTATTTTTTTTTTCTTTCAATTCCATAGTATTGTAAGGGGGGAAAATGAGCTGTTCATAAGATTAAAGTATCGGCAATGCGGGTTATCTGCAGGACCATGCATCATCGTTCACGAGAGAAGGCCACTTTACTCGCCACCCACGGGATCAAATTGACTGAAATTGAAATACCTTTATGTAATCAATGGTCATTCTCTATACACGAATTTTTGATTTGTTGTCGTTGCTGGAACCAGAAAAATGGACCCCAAGCGGTCCTGCAGATAATTGTCTCTGCAGATCCGTGCAGCAGTATATCAGGAAAGGTCCGTGTTCTGGCCACACACAAGCTTAAAATAGCTTAAACTTGAATAGCCGTATGTTACACTTTATAAATATCACTTGCCAAAATTACATTGAACAATAATGTCTGTACACGCTGAAACCTCGACCCCAAGCAGTCCTGTACATATATACGATCCTGCACATACCCTTTTTCGGGCATAACTTCCAGAAACCATGTCCCACTCTAGCTTTAACAGTACCAATTCCAGTATATTAAAACCACTTAAGGTCTTCAAGCCCTAATTCACTGGGAAACAAGCTGTGAGAGGCCAAACAGTTGGGTTTTGAGGAAAGACTAATCGTTAAGTACTTGGTTTCCAACGAAATTGTCATTTAAAGATTGAAAGTGGAGTCTGTGTGAGTCCATTCAATGCCAATTTGAACAATAGAGCCATACTTTGACCGTAAGAGGGGCAGTGTGTGAATAGTCCAGATAAAGTTTTGGGACTGCATATACGACCAAATGCCTACATGAAACACTATGAAGTCCTGTATATAGTGTAAAGTCTAATTTAAAGAATACCCTAAGCCCACAGAACAAGCAGTGAGGAACAATAAACTTTCAAAAATCAATAATTCCCCTATTAGCTACTCACTCAGTCACACTAGCCATTTACTAGAGAGGAACAGCCGTCAAGAGAGGCTGCTGTGTGCAGGAAGCCAGGGAATAGGCCAGGAAAAAGGCCAATAGGACCTGAACAGACCTGAAAATTAGAAGCCACTTTTTTCGACTGGTTAATATAGCTCCACGTGTTTTTATCACGTGTATTTATATGGTACTGTAAAATACAAGAGAGTACTGAAGAACAGTTTTCCTGCATACAACAACGAAGCACATCGCCTGATTGAGTTGGACTGAATACAAATAGCCGAAGGCCCTGCGTATAGTGCCAATACCAAAAGTTCCACATTTAGCACTAAAACATAAGAACCTTCTTTATTCGGCTGCATGAAAGAATATGGGGTACGGTGTTGTGGTGGAGTGCATATAGCACGGCAACGCCCGGATCTCGCATCCATCAATTCACGTAACTCGTGACCGGGCCAGCGTAAGAATAGCAAAGAAGAAATTTGGCTTTTGGCTTTTGGCGTTTGGCTTTTGGCGTTTGGGATTTGCGATTTGGGATTTGGGATTTGCGGTAGGGTCGGGCCGGGTTAACCCCCGGTTTAAGTCCCCCCGGTCTTAGGTTTGACCCGGTCTCCGGTCTGGTCCTTCCTGCTGGACGCCCAAGATTTCTCTTCCCTCCAATTCGTCTTTGTTGGCGCCTCGTTCCTGATTCGTTGTATTGTCCCTGGAAACATGCATCCGGGGCCGCCGGTCCTGCATGTGGGAGATGGTTCATGCGCCGGCCAAACACGCTATAAAGCACGCGATTCGCCAGCCCCGAAAGCCAAACAACCGTAGGCCAAAAATAGAGAACGAGCCCAAAAAAAAAAGAAACTTTCCCCAGCACATTTTTCCGCCAAAAAAACCATCAACCACAAACGGGCTCGTGGCGATGCAGAAGGGCGAAGAACGGTATGTGCAGGATGTAAACAGACACGGTCCGCGCGCATGCACGACCGAGATCCAGCAGCCGAAAAAAAACAGAGGCAGCATTGGCGCATTGTTTTCATTTCGCATCTTTTAGGCTTAGACCTGCCATGCACCCCCGTACCTCCGCGCACCTGCAACAAGACCAACGCGCTCCAGGCCTGTTCCTCCAGACTCTTCATAACACTCCTGAAACATCGTTGGAACGTCCTTGATAGTCCCCGGTTTCTGCTTGTCTCCCCATCCCCCATTGGCCAATCATCCTCCTTCCCCTCTGCTCCCCCGCCATCGGTTCCGCCCCTTCCTCCACAAACCCCTTAGACGTATCCTATCAAGTATAGGACGTGGCCCTGAACCACCACCAAACTAGACCACCAAAACTAGACCACCAAAACTAGACTACCAAAACTAGACCACCAAAACTAGACTACCAAAACTAGACTACCAAAACGGGACCACCAAAACGAGACCACCAAAACGAGACCACCAAAAAGAGACTACCAAAACTAAGTTGAACCTGAAACGAATCTGAAACTTATCTGAAACTTATCTGAAACGAATCTGAAACTTATCTGAAACGAATCTGAAAACCTGGTTCTACTACATTTCATCAAAACACATCCACGTGATACACCGCGATTGCCACGCTCCGCTCTTGTCGCCGTCGCTACCATCTACTGATCCTAATTTGATTTTCGATTAAGATCAATACACTTTAGATCTCATTCTAAATCTCTTCCTAGAGCTCATATTACACAGGAGATTTCCTTCTACGGAATTCCAGAGTCTTCATTCATAAGATCTACTGATTCAAGCATCTTCTTAAAAAGGTTGCGACAAATCATTACATTAAGCAAGTTTTTTAGATTGCTTTCATTGCTTTCATTGCTTTCATTGCTTTCATTGGAGAACGTATAGAAGTTCAAAGACTCATCAGTTCCTGTCCCTGTCCTGTCCAGTCCCTGTCCAGTCCATACTAACTAATTCTGACTTCAGACTGCAGCGACTGATTGAATTATTGACTAATTGTTATTCTCGTCTCTAGATTCTGATTTGTTTGGCCGGATTCTATAACCTACCCATTCAATCAATTAAACTGTTTCCCTCCATGCCAGTTTCATCGACCCCGTCGCGAGTGGCCTTGGCTCCGCTCAATACCAATGTGGCCACGGACTCACCCGTACTCAAAACAAGGCTGTTCAATGCTTCGTCGCTCCCCTTGACGCCGTCGCTCACCCCCAAATTCTCCTTGACCAAACTGGCCACGTCCATCGTGCCCAATAAAACGTCTTACACCAGCGCCCGCAAGTTCGACAGTTTCAGCGACTATAAGATCTCCAATAACCGCAATGTCAAGGCTGACTTGGCCGCCACCAAGTTGAAGCTCCGCTTGCAGTTGGCGTTTTATAAGCTTAAGGTGCAGAAGAAGGCCAGCCACGCGGCACTGCCTAATATCCAATTAAAGTCTCGTGTGGGGAAACCTGCTCTGAGGCTTGCCACGAGGCTTGGAGCCACGTCCAAAACGAGGCTTAGATCCAATGGATTGAGTCTCTCCAGGCTTGGTCCCGGAAAGTCTCCCGGATTCGCTGGAAACCCTGGAAACCCTGGAAACCCTGGAAACCCTGGAAACCCTGGAAACCCCGGAAACTCCCCCCAAAACGCTGGAAACGCTGGAGTTGCCGGAAATGGCCCGGAAATCATTACTCCGGCCACTAATGCTGGCTCTGCTGACGCTAGCACCCATATTCTTCCAGGCAACTTCTCAACCGGGGCCAATGTCAACTTGCAGAAGCCTCGCCTGGTAAGCAACCCTCGGCTCAGCGCCGTGGCTGCAAAAATACCGGCCTTGAAGCTCTACCACATCAAGCCACTGTCGGCGTTCCACAATGTGTCCCCTCGGCCGCCGCTCCAGGTTTCCACGCAAGAGCAATCCAGTCAAATGCTTGCATCTCAAGGCCTTGAAAAGGCCCAAGAGCGTCTTCCACCAGTGCATAAGATCTTAAAGACGCCCATCAAGGCCACCAGCAAAATCCTGGCTGTTCTGGCCAGCGACGAGACCATCGACGATACTGCAGATGACTCGACGTTGGAGGTTAAAAGGAGAGACGATATCTTGGGCTCGCTGCCACTAAGACATAACTTTGGCACGCCCAATAGCTTCTCCGTGGCCAAGTCGTTGTTGCAGCTTGGCCTGGGCTTCTACTAGCCTGTCCCACATATGACTCACGAAACCATGATTGGATGCCAATCGATGTAAACTAATTTATTAATCTTGTACAATGGTGTAGAAGGTAGAGTCACGTGGCCGGGTCACGTGGCCGGGTCACATGACCACTGTATGCAGTATAAACAGTGGTGCTGTCTTCCTGTACACAGCCACGCCCAAGATAGTACATTATCTACATTTAAAGGACCTAATTAAGTAACCAATCTTTACCTTGACCTACTCCAAGGGACAATTGCATGAGATGTACTGCCGTGTTGGCAGTATTTTATTTATGCAAGGTTACTGGATTGTCTGCAGTACTGTTGAGTTGTATGCACCACTTGCAGTCCACTTGCAGTCTACATGCAGTCTGCTGCAGAACCTTCACCAGGGAACATCAATTTAATCAGCCGGAGCAGAACACACCAGCAAAAAGTCTCCCAGGGACGAGTCGAACGTCCGTCTCAAGATTCCATCCATTACAGTCTTGCGCCTTAACCAGCTAGGCCACCGGGAGTTTCCTAGAAAAATACCAAAACATCCCCCAACACTAGAAATCTTTTCCCACATCAACAAAGGCCTTCGAGATCATGAAAAGGTCTACCTTACTCATGAATTCAACCTTACTTATTCCGTTCTTCACCCAGGCACCACAGTCACCACAAAATAGGAATGGGAAGAATATGTACCATCAAAGGGGTACTCCAAGGATATAGGAAAGGCAAACCCTCATCTTTAGCGTCCAAAAACCCCATACCCATCGGCCACCCCCAAAACTTCCGATATTCTGGACCCAATCTCTTTAGGAGTCGAAGCAAACAGCTTAAAATTAAAGAGAAAGCTTAGGGTGTACTGGTCAATCCCATTCAAGATTGAATCCCTAAAGTGGATTGGCCACATTTCTGGCCCGAGTTCAAGAAAACAACCTGGACTTCATATCCCTATGATTATGTTCAGTTGTTGCAATTGGGAATGAGCTCCAGCACATTTATCATAAATGAGAAAGAAAAACTTGGTTTTGATGGGTAAAAAAAATGGAGCGAATATGGGGGGGGACATGGCGTTTATATATGTTTTCGCGCATGCGCGCGCGCACCCGCCCTCTTAAATTGCAACCATTTAAATCGCGCACTATTCAATATATAAAAAGCCACACCCCCTCGCATTATTTTTACAACCCCCTTTTTATTCTTAAAAGCCCTCCTTCCAACTCTTTAACGACATTACAACGAGTATTGCTTTACTAGCAGTATCTGACTTGTCCCTTTGTGGACAAGCCTATTCTACTGAATTACTAAAGAGGGTCCGCCACATTTACTACGAGTACCATCTCCCAAGCCATTTGGGAAGAGTCCAAGCTATCTGAGGTCCGGTCAATGGACAAGCTATTGGCAACGCTGACTTGGACTTCTCCAAGCTCCACCTCTATTATTTCCTAGTCAAAATTCTTTTGACGCATCGAAAACCCACCAAAAGGAGGGCCCTTCAAAAGGAGGATCGAAAACCCCAGACGAAGATTGATCATTGAGCTTCCCACCATTGACTCCAGATTCAATGAGCAAAAACATTTCATAGTGGAAACCGCCGTCGATAATTCAAGTTTTCACCCGGGCGTCTCTAACCACTAAACTTCCACTACTGATCTTGGGCACACGGAGTTTTTAAATGGTCCACCGGTTTTCTCCGCCCGAATTCGTAGTTAGTTTATGGTTACGAATAAATATATATATATACCCCTAGCAAGCCAACCATACCAGAACCATACCATACCAGAACCAGAACCAGAACCAGAACCATACCATACCAGAACCAAGATCCCATAGTAAACCACTTTATACTTAAAACCACTTTATACTTTAAACCAGTATGATTTCCTAATTAAGAAATCATATGTGCTTTTTGGGTGGGGCACGGCCCTCGCTGGTCACGCGCACCGCATCAAACCAGGATCCAGAAAAGTATTCACCACCACCATCGCCATCACCACCAACTGCTGCCAATTCTATTCAATGCAGAAGCTTGCCGAGCCGTTAATAAAAAAAGAAGAAAGAAAAAAAAGAAACTCATAGAAATAAAAAAAAAAAACTGCCTGGTTTGAAAGTAACGGAGCTCATTGAGTTGAAAAGGTCCAGGGCCTGTTTCGAGAAAACTCCAGTGGTTTGGAAATCCGCTTTCTCCAAAACCCGGAAACCCAACCTTCCATTTCCCAATTTCCAGTTTGTAAAAAAGAATGAAGAAAAATGAAGAAAAAAAAGAACTGAAAAAATGAAAAAAAAAGGATTAAAAAATGAAAAAAGAAGGATTCAAAAAATGAAGAAAAAAGAATGAATGAAATGAAAAAACTCACGTTGTTGGAAAAGGTGAATGGGACTTTTGGGGCCAGTTCTGAACCCCACGCGGACTCGAGGCGTGCATTTGGAAAAGGCTGCGGTACTTGAAAATAAGGGGGAAGAAAAGAAGGGGGAAGAAAAGAAGGGGGAAGAAAAGAGAGGGAAAAAAGGGAGAAAAAAGGCGCGGGAAATGGGGGGGTTTATATATCACAGAGGTTTAGGGGTGAGGGGTGCAGGGGCAAAAGAGGGGTGCAGGGTGGCTGTAAAAACAAATCTCCTCAATGTGTTATGTAATCAATATATCTTAGGGTGTATGCCGTCTTGGCCAGTGAATTAGGGGAAACTGCCAAATGACTTTTTGTTTAAGCCTCGGTTCATGCCTTTTCAAAGACGCTTTGTAACGTAAGCTATTGTTCCTGGACCCTGGGACATTTGGGGTGTCCTGCATAGATCGCCCGTTATTCCCCCCAAGATCTCACAGTCACGCTTAGGTCCATAGACCCTTCAAATCGCTCCGAGCTTAGAGACGTCCCACCAATGGCTGCAATCCTTGTTCCCGTTGATAGCCATGGATCCTGTGTACCTCAGAACCTCTGCCCAAAGTAAACACTCTTGCACCAGCAAGATAAGCAACACCTCCAATCAAGACTTTCCATAAAGGGCTTCTATTGGGCTTTTTCCGGGCAAACACATTGTAAAATGGATCTTTGGGATGCATTTCTATCATAATGTGGGGGATATCCAGGAGGAGATGGAGAAATCCGGGTGGAGGCGGAAGTGTTCATAAGGAATCTGTACTCGTCATGTCTCTGTACTCGTCATGTCTCTGTACTCGTCATGTCTCTGTACTCGTCATGTCTCTGTACTCGTCATGTCTCTTGTGTTGCTTGAAAGCATGTAGAGATCAAACGTCTTGATGTTGGGTCCATACATCTTGGACAGCTTAGACTTTTCCACTCCACCCATTGATGGTTCATCTCCACTCTTGCCAAAGGCATCGTTCTGGCTGCTCTCGGCTTATTCCCATGTCCTGCATAGATCCCCTTCACTTTACCAATAACCATTGCCCAATACTCTAGACCTCTCCTTTAGACATTTCATGTCCGCCTGCATATAGGAGCCACCGGTTCACGTGGCTCATCTCAAAGTGGTCATCTCTAGTGGATATCCAGTGTGGGGATCATGGTGTTGGATGCAGATCCTGTCCATATTTGGAAGAGGCGGTACCTTTCACATATAACGCAAAAGATACTTTAATCAACGGATAATCCAGTATCACGTATCACGTATCACGTGAAGGCAAGTCGGACGTGATGCTCTGTCGAAAACATAGTAACACCGTCTCATGAGCACGTGCTCTTGGAGAGCAGCTCGACTATATCACAGACTTTCTTCACGTGAGTATTAAAGGCATCGTAATTTTGCGCTTGGCCAAAACAAACCACCCCTTGGATCTGGTCAATGTAAGTGCCTGCAGGTAGTTTGTTGTTGATGATCATTCGGGCCACCACGGCCTCCACGTCCACATGCAAAAGGTCGTGGATGAACAACGAATGGATGCGGCGGAGCGTCACGTTGGTATAGTAGCGAGGAAGCTTGCTCAAGTTGCTATCCAAGTAGTTCTCCGTAAGCAGCACCAGGAAAAGCTCAAACACCCGGCGGAACAGGTAGAACTGCAGAACGTACTGTACAAGAGCACAGAAGCTGGCATACGGCACAAGACGTTCCTTATACTGCATGAACCCGGCGATGGGCGTGTTATCATACCGCAGCAGCACTTGCTCCAGCATCAAGTACTTGAGCACGCTCTTATCACGAAAGTCCGAGTCGCCCAATAAATAGTACACCAAGATCTTCAATTGCACGTTGGCGACCACGGGGTTCGAACCCGCGACCCCGCCAAGCGCATTGATCTTCTTGGGCACCATATCCATCAACCGCAAGTACTTGGTGTGCGGCGCGAGGAGAAACTGGTAGTCGGTGAGGAGATCCTGGTACTTGATCCTCAAGAGACCCGAAACTGGGTTACCCGAATTTGGGTTGGCTGAAACTGGTGAGAGGAAAGCCAAGGTCTTGATGTCCTGCAGACAATCCGCCGCCGTGAAGTAGAGTTTGATTTCAACAATCACAAGACTCACGGCGCTTTTGCGTGCATCTTCCCTCTCCCCTTCCCTGGGCCCTTCCCTAACCCCTTCCCTAACCCCTTCCCTAACCCCACTCTCCCTAGTCCCTTCCCTATCCCCGCTTTGCCCCCCTGGACCCCTGTTCTGAGAATTACTATGGGGTTCCCCCTGTTTTGTCTCGATTGGGAAATTGGTCTCCTTGATTGGAGACTCCCCTTGCGGAGGGTGGTTTGAATGGAGTAGCGACTGGAGCTGGGCTAGAACCTGGGGGATATTCTGAGGAATCAAAGTATCATATAGACTTTGAGCCGCCACGAGGATTTCATCGGGGCCTTCTTGGTATGCGTCCTGGACTGCCGTAACAAAGTCCATGGAGAATGAGGATGTAAGTTGGGGTGGTGTATATAGTGATTGTATGCAGGTGCGAGCTTGAATGTTTATGTGCAGGTACTCACTCTTATTTGCTTATGTACAGGTTATCGATATTTCTATGCAGTATACTTATATGCAGTATTTTTGAAACACTCCCCCATTTCCCATCCACTTGTCCGTTTTTTTTGCTGAAAATTGGAGGGTGGTTCGAGTGACGCTTTAGAATCCAGTGGTTATGTGCGTTTTTAATTTTAACTACTCAATGTATTTTTTAGTGTGGTGTGTAGTTTGGAGTTTGGACAAACCACGCGAAATGCGAACAAAAAACGAGGACTGAGACTCGCTTCAACTGAAAAAAACAGTAACTGTGCAATTGAAAAATTTACAATAAAAAAAAGAAAATTGTGACTTTTTTGTTTTTTTGGATAAAGAGGAAGAAATAGTATACAGGACCCCTTTTTTATATAAAAAATTCCTCCATTTCCAGCTCATTTTCTTTATGTTCATTAAAAGCACTATATGCAGTACCAACACCTAAAATGGACGTTAAATACGAAATTCATAGACTGTACTAATTTTATAGTCTAGAAATCCGCTGAAAAAGTACCAGTTGAGTTTAGCGATAAAGTACCGGTCAAGTTTAATGGCAATTGTTTGGTGTACTGGTGTTCAAAGCACCCAGATAATATGTGCAGTACCATAATCTATATACAGGATTATAGACTATATACAGTACACCATATATCTAATCTCCATTTACTTGTTTCAAAATTATACTACATTCTATGAATATCGCCTATCTGCAGTATTGCCTCCATATTTCAATCAGCCACAGGATCCTTATGCAGGCATATTCGCCTATACTGTGTGCAGGACGATATCATATAATCACAATATCTTTATGTGCAGTACGATCTTATTTTATGACTTCCCAAGTAAAGCAACCACCAACGCAAGTACACCTTTTCTGTATAATCAGATCTGCTTATTTACGAGTGTAATGGTGTACTTTTTGATTTTGTCCTGCACACGAACCACTAAACCTGTATACAAACAAACAAACCTGCATATAAACTTAAACACCTGCACACTGCCCAAAATGAAGCGCGTTTTTCGCAGCTCGTTTACCATCTCGTTTACTTCGTTTAGTTCTTCTTCTTCTTGCATTCACCTCTCATCCACTCGTTTCTTCCCTATTTCTCCCCCATGCTTTTCAACGTGGTTTCCATTCTCGTCTTGGCCGTGGCCTTCTTCGAGGCCTCGTTCCGCACGTGGCTCCCCCGCCATTACCGCTTCGATCCAATCCGTTTGCAACACTTGGTGCAAGAAACGTTGGCGGAAAACCCCTCCGCTCCCGCCAGGGAGATCATGATCAGCTTGACGCCTCGGCTTCAGAAGGAGTACCCGGGGCTTATCAACGAGCTCAATTTCGACGACTGGGTGTTCAACAATGCCGGAGGCGCCATGGGCAACATGTTCATTTTGCACGCCTCCATTAGCGAGTACCTTATTTTCTTTGGCACGGCGGTGGGCACCGAGGGCCACACGGGCGTTCACTATGCCAATGACTACTTTACCATTTTATCGGGGGAGCAGAAGGCGGGTGCCCCTGAAGCGTTGGTGCCGGAAATGTACTATCCTGGCGACCAGCACCACTTGGTGAAGGGCGAGGTGAAGCAGTACTCCATGCCTAGCGGCGCTTATGCGTTGGAATTGGCCCAGGGTTGGATTCCCGCCATGTTGCCCTTTGGCTTTGTGTCGGTGGTGTCGCTGACCTTGGACATGTACTCGTTTGGCCGCACGGTGTTCTTTACGGGTAAGGATATGCTCAAGAACTTGATCCACGGCAAGTTCTAGTGATGTCTACGAGTTGATGTCTATGTCTCCTATGATCTCATCGAGTACATCCCATTCTCCCATTCTCCATGATCTTATCGAGTACATCCCATTCTCCCATTCTCCATGATCTCATCGAGTACATCCCATTCTCCCATTCTCCATGATCTCATCGAGTACATCCCATTCTCCCATTCTCCATGATCTTATCGGGTACATCCCATTCTCCCATGTCTCCCATGGTCTCATACTCATGCCATGATCTACTTGATCACTGTCACTTGATCAGTGTGTACTCAATCACTGTCTGGTTGATCGATTCTGTACTTGATGTCATGATGAGGGGACCTTGGAGAGGATGGTAAGTCTATACTTTGATGAGTATACTAATACACTATACACGATATGAGTAGTGCACGACGGTGATTCTCCAGCAGCACACCAAATAATTTCGAGTAGAAAACGACCATGGTTGATTCTCCAATGGTAGCCTTAACCACCCCATTAAACATTACATGACTTATGAGTCGCGCACGCCCTGCAGTCTAAATCTCTTCATTGGATGAAAATTAGTAGAGAATAGTAGAGAATAGTAGAGAATAGTAGAGAATAGTAGAGAATAGTAGAAAATAGTACAGAATAGCACAGAATAGTACAGAATTAGTAAAGAATTAGTAGAGAATTAGTACTAGAGATTCGGAGGTGGAAGTTCCCGTGGGTGAATGTGCGGAAAGATCATTGAGAAAATCACATGACACTAAATCACATGACACTCTTAACGCCTAACGTACCAATTTCTTTCCAATTTCTTTCTAATTTCTTTCCAATTTCTTTCCAATTTCTTCTCAATTTCTTTCCACTTTCTTTAAACTTCCATTAATGCCCGGTAGAAGTGATTTCTTTTTGAGCTCGTCCAAAACATTACCAATGGATACCAACTTTTCTATAACCTCATTGACTAGGATTTCTGATATTTTGTCGCCAAAGTCTCTTGTCGCCAAAGTGTCTTGTTGCTAGTGTTGCGCGTTTGTATAAACGCGGTCATAATCTGGCACGTGAGTCTCCTTGGCTTCCAATATTAACTCTGGTAAGTATAGAACTTGAGGACTCATGTTTTGTTTGAATTTCATGCTTATGTAATCTTGGTATCTTATTTCTTATCACAAGCTGAGCTGAAGCGACTAGCCGCCTTATATCCAACTGAATGGCCTGGATCCGACGGAGCCACAGTTCAAGGAAGAGAAAAGTATAATTGCGCTGTAAAAAAACTGGGGGGGATCGCCTATTTATATACCGCAGGAACAGACGGTTTTGTGGCAGCACAAGTGAAACGCGCGGGGGGTGCGAATATAAATTGCAGCCAGATCCGCTTCTCAGAACTTCCACCCTCTTTTTTCACCACCCTCTTTTTTCCCCCCCCTCTTTTTTCACCCCCCTCTTTTTTCACCTCCCTCTTTTTTCACCACCCTCTTCTTTCACCCCCCTCTTTTTTCACCTCCCTCTTTTTTCACCACCCTCTTTCTTCAACACCACCCGGCAGCTTTTATTCCTCATGCGTGATTCTATCAGAGGCTGTCATTGGCCTTGCCCCCTTCGTGACTGACTGCGTGAGGGGTCGCCCCTTCGTCGGAGTCATCGCCCCTTGGTCGGAAGCATCGCCCCTTCGTGACTGACTGCGTGAGGGAATATCATCCGAGATCATTCCTTGGTTCCAGATCCTCCACTGGTCGGCTTTATACCCAATCGTGGTTCTTACCTTTGTGTTTCATCTGTATCCTCGCATTCTAAACTGAGGAGTCCCTTCTCCTGTTCTTGAGTTTCAGTATGCAGTACATATGAGACGTGCGAGTCTCATCTCATATGTTCAACAGCTAACTCATTGGCTTGAGAAGCATTGATCAGTTGTGTTGTGTTGTGTTGAAAAGATCACCAAGAATACCATGGAGAGTTTGATTAGAAAAAAAAGCAGATTTCTTCTTTAGTCAATTCGCAAGCGCGGAATTGCTGTGCAGGAAAGCCTCATAGTAATGAGCTTCACCGAGAATCTCTATCCCATTTGCCTGTGCACTAAGCACGCAACCTTGATATTGTCAACCAGACAAAGCTTGTGAACTGGTGGTTTAAAACTTCCATGAACGGTTCTCCCGAAAAAATAAAAAGAATAAAAAAAAGAAACGTGGGAAATTTCAAGAAGTCGACCCAAGAGTAGCATCCGTGAATCATTGGCTATTTTTGCTATGGCATTTCTAGGTTCAGGGATCCTAGCAAAAAAAAAAAAGACAAAAAAAAGACAAAAAAAGAAAAAGAAAAACATTGGAACAGAAATTAGGACTTAGTAGTAGAGAATTTTAGTAGAGAATTTAGTAGAGAGAATCAGTGGAAAGTCAGAGGAACAGAAAATAAGAAGTAGAGAGATTTAGTAGTAGAGATGTTTAGTAGTGGAGAAAATCAGTGGTAAAGAATTTTTTCCCGACAGATCTTATGAGCTTCGCACGACCGCATATTAAAGGTTCATTTCTAGTCCCCTGCTGACTTTGATTTAGCCATTTGACTGATTTAATTTGGCCAGTTGGACCGATTGGATTTGCCTGATTTCACTGATTTGACTTGGCTTTTCTGGTAGATGATTTAGGCACAATTACTTGGCGATTTCCACCCGGTCCTGTATATAAACAAGGCAAATCAACACGGCAATAAACAACCAGAATTTCTTGTCCAATTCTTGCCAATTCTTGTCCAATTCTTGTCCAATTCTTGCCAATTCTTGTCCAATTCTTGTCCAATTCTTGTCCGAATCTCCAGATTTTTAGGGTTATTTTGTCCGTCCATTGACCACGAAAATTAACAATAAAAAAAAGAGGCAATTGAGAAAAAGAAAATGATGGAAATGATGGAAATGAAAAATGGAGTTAAGAAAAATCGGCGAAACCGAAAAACAAGGCAATGAAAAGTCGGGAAAATGGAAAATGGAAAATGGAAAATGGAAAATGGAAAATGGAAAATGGAAAAATATCTGGAGGTCTTGGACTGGAAAAATAGACAATTAAAACAAAAACACGGGACAATTAAAAATGGCAATTGATCTGGTGATTTCTAAAAAATCTTAACAATTAGTCTTGGAATAGATCAATAATTAAAAATAGACACAATTGACTTTGGACTTTGGACAATGGAAATTGGACAAACTAAGAAATAGACAATGGAAATTGGACAAAACCAAGAAATGGATAAACTGGAAAATAGACAAACTGGACAATAGACAATGGAAACTGGACAAAGTGGAAAATAGACACAATGGAAATTGGACAAATTGGACAAACTGGACAAACTGGACAAATTGGACAGTAGAAAATAGACACAATGGAAAAATCAAAAGATCTGAGAATCAAATTGAAAAATGGAAAAATGGAAAATGAAAAATGAAAAAATCAAAAAATGAAAAAAACATGCAATGCAATGTGAAAAAGAATGAAACATGCAAGATGAACTAAATTTAAAAAACCGAAAAAAAAATGGAAAAATGAAAAATGAAAAATGAAAAATAAAAAATGCAAGGCAACATGGAAAAAAAAATATGCAATGTCAAATACGAAGATTTCGTATTGAAAATGGAAAATGGGAATGTGAAATGGGAATGTGAAATGGGAATGTGAATTGGGAAATGGGGATTTGGCGGTGGGAATGAAATCAATGCTCAAGGGAATAAACAAGCTCAATCGGAATGGGACACCAAAGAGACCAGAGTTGCCGAAAGTAGAATGGACATGACCCAAAATGGACTGGAATGGACTGGAATGGCCCGAAATGGATTGAAATGGCCCGAAATGGATTGGAATGACCCGAAATGGATTGGAATGTCCCGAAATGGACTGGAATGACCCGAAATGGACTGGAATGACCCGAAATGGACTGCATAAGACCCAAAGTGGATCGGAAATGGCCGCATTAGGAAAGTGTGGCTGCCAGCAGTCCAAACTGATATCAAACCCCACAAAGAAATTGAAATAGTGAAAAAGAAATTGACCAATAGTGAAAAAGAAATTGACCAATAGTGAAAATTTCAAGGTAGATCTCGGACGAAATTGCAAGTGAATTCAAAACGGGCGAAACGGTCAGTCAAAAAAAAAACCAATTTTAACGAAATCCCAGGAAAAATCGCCGAAACGTGTGCGCGTGCATGGTTTGTAGCCCGCCCCCCGCCCCCCTCGTGCCGCGCGCGCACCTCTTATCTTTGCGCACTTCAATCGCTGAGCCAACGGCTCGCAGTGTTTCAGAGATTCGGCAGCCAACCCTGCGCCTTTTCATTGGCCCCCGCCGCCAGACTCTTCAATTGAACCAAAGTGTGAACCCCTGGAATCGTGAATTGAAACCCTGGAATCGTGAATTGAAACCCTGAAATCGTGAAATTGGAATCTGAAACCCTGAAACTGATTTGAAACCCTGAAACTGATTTGAAACTTTGAAATTGAATTGAAATCCTGAAATTGATTTGAATCGGAGATCCATTTTTCCCAATCACGCCATTGGATCATCCCCAGATTTTAATTCACAGATCAACAGAGATTCACAAATCGAATATTCAGATCAGCAACAGATTCGTCTTCCAATCAACTCAGCTCTCCAGGTATCTTTCTATCAGATCCCGCTTTGGAATCAGAAGTCCGCATAGACCCCAGTCCTGGAATTCAGTCCTGGAATTCAGTCCTGCTTTGAGATTATCCCTGATCCATAGATTGTCCATAGATTGATCCATAGATTAGTCTAGAATAGTCCAGATTAGTCCAGATTAGTCCAGAATAGTCCAGATTAGTCTAGAATAGTCCATTAGTCTGATATAGAAGTCTGATTTCTGGGTCATGAACGAAACACATTCCCTTTTGCTGACGGTGTCGGAGGTCAGCGAAGATGAAATCATCGCCTATGTGCAACAGAGAAGAGCGTCCATTGCATCTGCCGGAACCAAGATCCCGCAGTTTCAGCTTTCCACCAAAGTGTCTCGCGTCAGCTTGAACGATGGACTCCACCCCGCCCGCTCCAACTTGTCGATTTTTGGCCATGACCACGATGAAGAAAGCCACGATGTCCATGATCTCCACGATATCCAGGACTTGCTCTCGGTGCACTCCCACGCCATCTTGAAAGAGCCTGAAACAAGCATGAAGACCGAGTTCCAAGTCCTTTCTCGCTATTCGGTGCCTTTGATCGTGACCTTCTTGCTCCAGTACTCACTTACCGTTGCCTCGGTGTTTTCCGTGGGTCGGTTGGGCTCCACTGCCCTTGCTGCTGTCTCCTTGTCTTCCATGACTGCCAACATCACCGGCTATGCGATTATCCAGGGTGTATCCACATGTTTGGATACCTTGTGTGCCCAGTCGTATGGACGAAAGGACTATAATACCGTTGGCTTGCACTTTGTGCGGTGCACGTACCTCTTGATGCTCTTGTACGTGCCGATGTTGATCTTGTGGGTATTTTTCTCCAAACCCATTCTTTCCCTTTTGATTGGCGATAAGCAAGACTTGGTCGCCATGGCAAGCCAGTACCTCCGCGTGTTATCCTTGGGGTTGCCCGGCTTCATAGTGTTCGAGAACCTCAAGCACTTTTTGCAATCCCAGGGCATTTTCCATGCCTCCACTTATGTGTTGCTTTTCTGTGCTCCCATGAACGCGTTGCTCAACTATTTGTTGGTGTGGAACCCGGTCATTGGCCTTGGCTTTGTCGGGGCCCCACTCTCCGTGGTCATCACCAATTGGATCATGTGTTTCATCCTCTTGGCCTATACCGTGTATATCAACGGATACCAGTGTTTGCCAAGACAAAAGTTGTTGGATGGGATCTATTTCCGAAATTGGACCAAGATCATCAACCTCTCGATCCCAGGTGTTTTGATGGTGGAGGCCGAATGGCTAGCCTTTGAAATCATCACCTTCACCGCTTCCACATTCGGCACCGACGTCTTGGCTGCACAATCCATTGTTTCAACCACTTGCGTTCTCTTATACCAGGTTCCCTTTGCCTTGTCCATTGCATCGTCCACCAGAATAGCATGGTTCATTGGTGCAGCCTCCAAAAAAGCTGCTTTGGTGGCCACCAAGGCCTCCATGTACTCGGCATTGCTTCTTGGCATGTGCAACGGCTTGGTGCTTTTCATGTTCCGAACCTTCTTTGCGTCGCTATACACCGACGACTCCAATGTGGTGAAGATCGCCTCCAACGTCTTGATCATCGGTGCATTGTACCAGGTCAACGATGCAATTGCCTGTGTGTCTGGAGGAGTGTTGAGGGGCCAAGGCCGCCAGAAAATCGGCGGCATCCTTAACTTGGTCTCGTACTATGTGGTAGCCTTGCCGTTTGCCTTTGTGTTTGCCTTTGTTTTCAAGCTTGAGTTGGTGGGCTTGTGGATGGGCATGATCATTGCCTTGTTGGTGGTGTCCATCCTGCAGTCGTACTTTATTGTCATCAGCGACTGGGACCATATTATCGTGGAGTGTATCAACGAGGGCATAATCGAAGATGGCAGTCTTAATATCGATGCCCACTCCACCATTCCTTCCATGCTGTCCATTCACGTGAGCCAATGAAATCATGAAGATTCCAAGTAAGTATTGCATATAAGCGGGAAAAAACTGCATATAAGCTCAAATGCATCTCAAAACGGCATCTCAAAATTGCATATCATCAACTCTGTACCAATAATGAACCCCTTAACCAAAAATTCAAAGTCTTTTGAATTCTTTCCACTCCGTGCTGATTTCTAATTCCTTCACTTCGGTGTTTATACCCCATTCAGTGATGACGGTTTGCCGAGATGGTATTCCTGCATGTAACGTCATTTTCCCTTTTTCAGAATCCATCCTCTGAAAATTCTCCTCTTTGAGCCCTCTTAACCCTTATATGCGCTTTTTCCTTAAGCTGTTCCTCGCAATTTCCCGTGTACATTCTGCTTGATTCAGCCCCCCCAATGTACGTTGACGCCCGAGATCTTGGACTTCAGCGCAATTCCAGTGCCCCTGATTCATAACCTCGCCCGTCCACATGCAGTACCGGCCAACCCCTCAAAGGTTGTTTCTGCACATCGACTAAAAGAATTCAAAGGGAATTCAAAGGGAATTCGAAAATTCCTCCCGGCCCACTCTGATTGCTCCACATGATCAACTCCGCTTTTGACCACGCCACATAATCTGATGGTTCCTTTTTTGTCCTCTTCACATGACGCTCTTGTCACATTCTGATCATTTTTGATCATTTTTGATCAAGGCTTTTTGGTCACGATCCTCCACTTGTCCAATTTCATTTGCCAAGTCCTGTCTTGGACCTAACTTTTGGATCTTTGGACGTCTGTAATATCAGTCTGTAGCTTGACCCGTGGGCCTCTGACGTCGACCCACTGATTGTCGCTGCCGACGATCCAGGAAAGGAAATGAGAGGCGCAGGTCCTCGCCTAAGCGCATAAAAGAGCAAAGCAAAGGCTAATGGCCCGGCCACGAATCGTCACGCTGCCTGTATAAACGGGTCTGTGGGTCCATGAGAGCTGGTGCTGCTGGCTCCAAGCAATGCACCCCGGGTAAGGGGCAGAGGGGGCTGGGGTAGGCTTTCTTTTCAGCCCGGGCACCCCCTGCATATAAGAGCCCGGCCCCCCTGCATATAAGAGCCGGGCCTCATGTCCCACGCGCAAACTTTTTTCCTCGTGAAAGCACTAGCGCTAAAGTCTTTGCCGCGCGCCTATGCCACCGCACCGCCAAGATCGCAGTAACAATAGACAACATGACCACTCATGGATCCCGTGACGCAGACCATCACCTCTTTGGTGGTGAGGTGTTTTTTGTGGTATCCCTGATTCCGAACCACTGGACCTTTGATTGTTGGACCAGATTGTTGGACCAGATTGTTGGACCACTGATTGTTGGACCACTGATTGTTGGACCACTGGTTTTTGAATGTCTCATTCTCAGCCACTTTCATAAATAAAGTCTATTCTGAATTCATTGCTGAAGGAATGTGCCGAATGCTTTTTTTAGCTTTCTCAAAGATAAACACTCTGAAAGATAAATGCTCAATGTGGATTGCAGAATGAAGGTTATCGTTAAACGAATCACCACTGGTGAAATGAACCACCGGAATGAATGACCAGAATGGAATGTGTGGAATGTGGGTGGTGCATTGGACGCTTACCTTGATTTGGCCCCGTAAAGTCATTTGCTGTGGAGTCAACTTCTAGACGAGACACACGGAAGTTTGTTTTTAACTCCATGCGGAAGTCGTGGATCAATGGGAACCCGAACTCGTTAGTTCTTGCCCTTGTGAAGCTTGGTCGGTAGGAAGTTGAATCCGAATGCCGTGAATGAAGCTTAAAATATCAAAGGTTTGTGCCTCACGTGGTTGAAACTCTATTGGTGGGCCCAGCATGCAGGACCTTGAAATAAAGTTTGATTCGTGTCAATTCTTCGATGATGCCCCCGATACTCTCTGCCTATTGTGGCATGCTTTGTTTCTGGGTTATTCTGTGTTTTTTTTTGGCCCATTGTTCCTGCTCTCTTTTTCTTTTTTCTGTTTTCGATTCGCCCATTGTTTTTTTTATTCTTTGACCTCTAAGCTTTCACTTTCCTCTGCACTTTGCCCACCCACCCCCACACTCGCCGTTTCCCGCTCTGTTCTCATCAATTCTCGTAACGCCGTGTTCCCGCCCTCCCCCCCACTCTTTTCCCTCTATTCCAAAAACCCACCATCCACGCCCAAAGTTCCCTCCACCCTCTGGTTTTCGGCCACCATTTTCTAGAGTGTGACCTCGATGGCTCCGAGTCAGGCGTCCGAATCCCGCATAGTATCTTCTATTGCATTTAGGCCTGTTTCTTGTTTGGATTCGCTCGCCATTGTTTTCTTGCATGACCACCATGACCACCGCCGACGATCGGGCGGGGGGAGAGAAGTGTCACTGTGGCACACTCTGTAGATTTGTGGCATGTCCCGGTATTCCCGAGCTCGAAGCGTGGCTAATTCTTGTGGTTTGTTCGGGTCACATTCTGGCACTATCGGGACCATGTACACCTTAAGAGAGGGTAAGACGATTCGCAACCATTGAGACCCATGGGTTGTTCAGGCTCAGCCACCCCCCCTCAAACGAACCACTAAAAAATCCACCCCTTCCAGGTTCCCCAGTAGCCAGCACCACCAGCAATAAACTCCGCCATAGGGTTTTCTTTTCAAAACGTGCAAAACTACAGATACTTATATAAGGAGGCGGAGGGGGCGGAGGGGGCGGAGAGGGGGGGGGGGTTCGCACGTTTCAAGGGGCGCACGCTGAAACACCACGCAGCCAAGCGGCCGGTTTCGCAATAGCGCAACAGCGCATGGCAGAATTTGTAAGCAAGCAAGCGCAAGTGCCAGCGCAAGTGCCAGCGCAAGTGCCAGCGCAAGTGCCAATGTTCTGAATCATAGCCGGCGGAAAAACATGCTCATCACGCCACGCGACTAATCTGGCGGCAGATGGTGTTTATCTACGATCTTAAGAATAGGCTTCCCAAAAAGGCATGGATGCTATTGATGTATTGTTTAGCCCGAAAATGTAAAAAGCTTGGACCAAGGGGGTTTTTATGGCTTGGTGGGCCGAATGTGGGTGTGTATGGGTATAATGCATGTCATGTAGCCTAGAGGCCCGGACAATCCCTGAAACATAATAGTGAGGAGTCGGAGGAGCAGGTCAAGAAAAGTAACACAATAAAGAATCGGATCAACTAGGCAGTGAGTAGCGCCTTTGCCCGCGGCCCCAGCCTCCATTGTGGAGCAACGCAGCAGCACTGCGTTGCTGTGCTGTGCTGTGCTGTCCTGTGCTGTGCTGTGCTGTACTGTGCTGCGCTGCGCTGTTTGGGGGTGAGGGAAGGTGGACCGAGGGCGTACTGCACACACCGCGCCGCCACGTGCGTCTGCAGCTCGACAAATGCCGCTGCCCAAGTGGGTCCCCTGCGCGCACATAGCCCATTTCCGAGGGATCGGCCTTGCAGGACCTTGGCCAAACTAGGATGCAGCGGTGCCCAATTCTGCTTGTCCATGTTTTAGCTCTGCTTCGAGTATACAGATATGCGCTGTTATTGTTAACGCTGAATACAGTAATCCCACCACCTCTGGCCTCCTCCACTAACTACTACCATGCCAGCTCCCATATTCAAAACCACTGCGTGCCTTCCCCAATTTTTGAACACACCCGCCCGCCCTAACCTCACCATCACCCCCCACTTTGACGAGACGAGATTGGCCAAATCTTAACATGACGAAAGTTTGTTGCCATTTTGCCGTTGCCTTAAACAAGAAATTAAGCTTTGTCTTCGCTTAACTAGGGCAGTGCTGCTCCAGCTCCGCCGCACGGCTTAAAGTAGGCGGCTGTGGGAAGTCAGGCGATCCACATGAAGCAGATTTTACACAAGGAAAAGGGGCGGTCGCGGAGAATTTAGCAGGCGGCTGTGTGCAGGCCCTGCATTACTCGTCTATGTGTTTTCTCTTTGCATGGCGCCTAGATGGAGCGCACAAGCTGTGGGGCCTGCACACAGCGCGGCCGCAGAAACTTAATTTCTGCACGCTGTTCCTGGAATGGGTGCATGAGCGCCTGCTTGCATAACAGACCCTGTTATACGAAGGACCATTTTCCCACCTTTTTCATGCCTAATCTATCTGCTGCCGTCATATATATAGGCCGCCCTCGCCCTTTGTATAACCTGCTTTGACGTCCTTCCTTCTTCCCACCCTTGTCCTCTTTTTCCCGGCCTCCCAAATCTGTTCTGTTTATATCCGGAACTGGCTTGTCCGTCTAATCCTTACCTCCTCATACTATTGATCGGTTCTATTCCCCTGCATTACTAGTTTTCCGGTTTCTTGGCTTCCCTATTTCTTAGATCTAAGAAATATCTTTCTTCATTGGGTCCCTTTTACTCCTGTTGAACTTCACCTTGTTTGCATCTTCCTCATTGACTTTGGAAGCTGATATCAGACCATTGATATCGGGCTTGTTGAATCCGTTTCTTGTGGCTCCACTACTACATTGACTTTTAATTTCCTTTCTCCTTGACCACGTCCCCGCCACTGCTTCGGAATGCACAAGATCCATTGCACGTTCAAAAACGAGAATGTCACAATTCATCAATACAAATATCCTTACGGCATTTATAAAACGGAGGTCCGGTGCCATGAAACCGCCATCCATGAATACCGAGACGAGATCTTCCACACCATGAAGGCTGCGCTGGATGCAGCCAAGCCCAATGTCCAGCTCATTGCAAACCAACCTTACATCAACTCAGTGGTGCGCTATAAGCTCGTGGACTTTCTCATGAAGATGCTGGTGCGCTTGAAGATCTTACCGTTTGTGTTTTGCCGGGCCGTTCGCTTCTTTGATCGCTACTGCCTGAAGCGGGTGGTTTTGTTGGATCAAGCACAATTGATCATCACCACGTGCCTTTGGATCGCAGCCAAGGTGCAGGGCGGCAACAACCACTTTGCTAATTTCCTGAGCGATCGTCATGATGCTTCCGTTCGGACCATTCTGGACTTGGGATATGGCGGAGGCGCCCGTTTCCAGGACCCTACCGAACGGTACCGTTTGCCCAAGCTCCGCGAGATGATCAAACTCTGTGGGTCTAGATGCAACTACGATGCCAAGATGTTCAACCAGATGGAAATGCACATTATGAGTGCGTTGGACTGGAAGCTCCACGACCCTTCCATTGATGAGTACTTGACGGTGGCGCAAGAGCTTAAGATCACCGTGGACTCGCCCTTGGAAACAAAACTCATGGAGTTCTACCACATCAAACGGTTCATGGCCTACGCCGCATGTTACCTGTACGACCTCATCAAGTACGACGTGTTGGAGATGGCCAAGGTGATTGTGGACTTGATCAACAATACGCTTTCGTTGCACGAGCTGGACTCCCGGTTCCAGACATTGAACCATTCCATTATTCTCGACGAGAATGTGGTCGACTACAACCACTACGACGATATCAAGACGGCCTTGACCGAGGCCATCGTCAACGCCCCAGCATACCTTCTCCAATACTTTAACACCAGAGGACCCCAGCTGATGATGTCACTCTTGTCCAGCTCCACATACAAGGTGCCCACACCCGAGGCCACGCTCTACAAGGAGCTTCCAAAAGAATACAAGGAGTTTCCAAAAGAATACAAGGAGTTTTCCAAAGAATACAAGTCTCCAAGAGAATACAAGGAAACCCCCAAAGAATACAAGGAGTTTTCCAAAGAGTACAAGTCTGACTACTCCAAGTCAGTGTTCTCCGAATACCCCGCATCCAACTACACTTATGGCACGTTCGAAGGTACACCCAAAAGCCAGTACTCTCGACCGGGCGCCAAGTTCGCCGACGCCGGCAGTCAGCATGCTGGGCGGAAGTTCGACGCCCCCAAAGCCTCGCTCGACCTCGCCCACTCCCACTCCCACCATTACCCCCCTCTAAGTCACCCCACGTGTGTCTTCTACAGCCGATCCAACGGCAGCCACCTGAGCATCAAGTCCAGCACCTCGTCCAAGGACATGGACATTTTTGACCATGACCGCCCGTCCATCGGGCTCCAATCGCCGTCCAGCGAAACGGGCGACATTAAACTCCAAGAGAAAATCAGGCGCTTCTAGTTTTCTTTTTATTTTTCTCCACCTGGCAAAAGCACCGTTCCCGTGCTCTTTGATTGACTTCCTAATATCCGGGGTTGCTTGCTTGTGTGGCGGATTAGATTCATATATAAGCTCCGCATCAATATCACATCAGAAATCTGTACATTACACATTAAATTAGAAGATCAGAAAATAATTAGGAGTTTTTATTTCTTGGTAGAGACTCGTAATTTGGGAAGTTGTGGTGGTTTTCTTGTATATAGAGTGTAGTACCTGTATATAGAGTGTAGTGCCTGTATATAGAGTGTAGTGCCTGTATATAGAGTGTAGTGCCTGTATATAGAGGGGTGTACGGGTGTTCTTGTCGTTTTTTGGACATAGTAATGTACTCTACACTACCATACTAATAGTCTCCTGTCTTTTAGTATTGAATAGCAAATGATTACGGTCAGATAGTTAAATCATTAAAGTATTATGGTGGTGTGGTTATATGCAGGAATCGGTCTCTCTCCGTTACCAATTATGTAATTGTCCAATTAAAGATCTTTTAGGTGAATCCTAGAAGCTCTTTTTCCATTTCCTAATTAGGAAATTACTATCCCCAAATGTTTCGGTCTGTTGTTTAGCTTGCCCCGTGATCTATGCAGATGCCACACTCCATACATCGAATCAGATCCACCAAACAGTTAATAACCATTCATCAGGCAAAGTCCATTCTAGTCATTTCAAGGTTCCATCAAAGTGTTAAGCAGCAGCCCCATTTCGGATTCAAGTCCAGATCCAACTCGTATTTGGAAGATTCAACTCGTATTTGGAAGATCCAACAGCACTAGGCTGTTAGTTGGGCCATCGCCATCAAATCCTCAAGTAGTACCATAACACCAGATGAGCCGGGGCAAGAAGAGACCAGATGAGCCGGGGCAAGGCGTTTTCCAAAAGATAAACGCGGAAGTATAGCCGAACAATTATTTTGAGTTTGACTTGACTTTGATTGGAGATGTTGGCCAAGAATTTGAAGCAGAAACAGCTTTTGGTGTGCATAGTTAGACTAGGTCGAAGTAGAACAGGAAGACAGAGTGGAGATAGCACAGTGGACTGGACTGAACCCCAGAAGTGACCAATTAAACGGGACAGTAGAACAGGGACGCCAAGTCATAGTGACAAAGTAGTTGATCATGGACCAGAACCAAGCAGAAGAGACAGACTGGCAGTAGGGAACTGGAAGAAGTGACCGACTGAAGGGACTGGTGGCGGAATGACTGATTGGACTAAATGGACTGGAGGGCCAAGTAGACTGACTAGTACAATGGAATGGTAGACAAGGCCAGTAAACTAAGCCAACTTCTTATGACTTGAGTTGTTTCGTGACCACAAGCATAGTGGCATAAACGTAATCATCAATCATCAATCATCAATCATCGTAGTCTGTGTTTAGCTGTTAGTCTCATCCAAAAAGGGTGTAAATCCAAGAGAACCGCCTCAATATCAATGGACTTTGCCAAGCTCTGCAAACCTATGCCCTTCCTTGATACCATTGTTGAACGTTGTGCCAGGAAAAAGAAAGTAGCATGTAATTGGTCTCTGATACCCCAGTAAGTGTGCACCGTCAGTCGTCCCCTCCACACTTTTAGAACCGAGTGTTTTTTTTTATATCAAAAAATGTTCCAAAAAGGACTGTTCCAAAAAGGACTGTTCCAAAAAGTTATAATAAAATATAATAAACGTTTTCCAGAGTTGAGGATGTCTCTTGTGGTGTGAGGCTGCGGATTAGGTGGCTTTTGCCAGCGCGCACCAGACGCATTTTGCTGCAAAAAAAAACGGGGGGAATGCGTCTTTTTTATATCTCAGCCGATATGCGCCCCCTAATCGTTTTTGTAAACTACTTGTTTCAGATTCGCCCCTGAGAAATATAAAAGGGGAAGTATCGCCTTCTTTTCTTTCCCTCTTTTTTCCCCCTCTACTTCCCCTTTTTCTCCTCTACTTCCCCTTTTCTCCCCTACTTCCCCTTTTTCTCCCCTACTTCCCCTTTTACAAGCTACAAGGCCATGAACAATAAGATAAACAAAACTTGAACATGGACATTCTTAGAAGCTTATCTTGAACATCAGAGCAATAGGAGGTTTGGACAAATTCTTCAATGGTTGATTATGTTCCAAGGACCATTATTCTGGTCTCTCTGAACCAATCCTAGGAAAAGCTCTTTCCCCTTCTCGAGCTGAGGCGGTTTTCGGCTGATATTCTGACATTCAAAGCGTCAGAGTCGCCTCTTACATGGATAGGACGGGGCCGCCTCTTTATACGCCCTCCGCTCAGGAAAAGGCTCGAGATTGACGAGACTAAGATCATCGCTGACAAGAGTGTCGTGTGGTTGACGAGAGTGTCATCTGATATTGTTCTTTCCATAACAATGTCCATCTTTTTCATCCGGCTGCACTACATGCAACCACGTGCAGTGTCAAGACTGGCAAGGCTCCACCTTCAACAGACTCCATGAACCATTCAATTGTCGATTTGATTGATTGATTGATTGATTGATTGATTGATTGATTGATTGATTGATTGATTGATTGATTGATTGATTGATT
>NKZZ01001405.1:0-48086 GCA_002370815.1 Metschnikowia hamakuensis
CTTGTTAAGAGTTACTTAAGAGCAACGAGATAAGTGTTCCATCTTACGCGAAAGTTTACGCTAACGCGCAACACAGAGGTCTGCGCGCGCTCTTTCAACTCCACAGAAAGTACCATCTATACCCAGTACTTCCACTCACGGCTTACGGCACCAGCGGACGTGTTTTTGTGTTTGTGTGTTTGTGTGTGTGATCCAAGAAACTATATAAAGCCGGCCGATCTGCTGCTGTTGGAAACCGTGAATTTTCTGTGGCACCGTGCAGTCTGCCTGATTGAGTCTAACTGAGTCTGATTGAGTCTGATTGGACTGTATTGGACTGGTTTGAACTGTGCATCTAATACCAATCACAGTTCCACACAAACTACACTTTAAGGGAATCCATCCGTTTTTTGAAAGAGAATCCGAGCTATACTCCGGCCAATCCTAGCCGAATCGCGTGCATTCGAGTCCTACGCTTATTGGCTACTCCTACCAACCTCGCTGGCTACTCATTGACAATCGATTAATTTGGCGGAAGTTGGTCATACCTTGACAATTGACCAATTTTTCGATTTTGATAATCCATTGATTTATCTACTCGAGAAAAAAGTCAATTGACCTAACTGATTCCTCACGTGACTGATCTACTTATACTAATTGATTGTCATTTCACCATTGCCTTAATTGGATCACAGATTTACAGTGAACGTTTAAGTTTCTTCTACTGCACCGCTGACTGATAGACCTGGCAAAATAATTTTCTGCGGAACCAACTGGCAAATTTTATTCCTCTCCACAATTTTCCACTCTTGATTTTTTAATGGATCAAAACCGGCAAGCGGACGAGATTGAGTCTCTCAAGTCCATTTACAATGATATCTTCGTGGACTTGACGTCCCACAACAAAGTATGGAGTCAGACCGCGTCGCCGCACTTCCAGATCCACCTCCAGTCGCACGAAAACCCAGACCGGCCCGTTGTTTCCGTGATTCTAGATATCATGTTCACTCCTACTTACCCCAAACTGGCTCCGGTGGTTCAGCTTCTCGAGCCGAAAAACCTCTTGAAGGCACGTCTACGTAAGCTTGAGCATAAGGTGAGTTCCGTACTCAAAGAATATCTTGGGGAAGAGATTTGCTTTACGCTTATTATGGATGTGAAGGAGTTATTGGATGATTTCCAGCAGACCACGGAACAGGTGCTTTCTTTGGAAGAGGAACGAGTCAAACGAATTGCAAAAGAACGGCTTTTGCTTGAGCAAAAAGAAACCGAATCGCTCCGAAAAGCTCAGTCCGCCAAATTAAAACAGCTGGCTGAAATACATCGCCAGATCAAGGAATTGCACCAGGACGAGTCGTACCTGGACTCATACCCACAAAGTTATACACTGTTGGAGACTGCAGACGACTTGGTGCCTGCTTCCCAGTCTGCGTTCGTGTTTGATAGCATTCTCGTGGGCGATGTGCCGGATTCCAACTCCCATTTTCGGTTCAGGGCCGTGGAGGGTTTTATTCGTTACACCAGCAAAAACCTCCTACTGTCCATTTCAACTCAACACATTGTGCGGCCATATGTTCCACCCCCAACGAAACGACGGTTTCCCGAGGGCCAGTTTTCATCACTCTCGTACTTACTTACGGAAATCACGCTCT
This sequence comes from Metschnikowia hamakuensis, assembly GCA_002370815.1. Lineage (NCBI taxonomy): Eukaryota > Fungi > Ascomycota > Pichiomycetes > Serinales > Metschnikowiaceae > Metschnikowia > Metschnikowia hamakuensis. The sequence continues at coordinate 1,632 of NKZZ01001405.1, forward strand.
CCGATCCTCATTGGCTGTCTGCAGCGGGGAAGACTGAGATTCAAAGCCTAGAGCTAGAACTAGAGTCTGCCATGTCGCATAATAACTCCCCGTCCATACTCAAAGTGTACGGGTTTCAGATCGACCACAAGAAAGACCTTGATCTGTGGACGATTAGGATCTTGACGGAGTATTCTCTGAACCAGCAATACATTGATGAGATTGTCTTGACAGCTGAATCTATAAGTTGGGCCTTGGCTCGTTCTTGGATGATCCAGTTGCTTCCTGGTCTAGAACTCCTTCACACCTCGGGGATCTCCCACCGTTTGATTTGTCCATTAAGTGTGCTTCTTTGCCATAAAGATGATGATCCCAGCGATAAAACACTCAAATACTGCCACCCTAACTATGGCTATAACCTCTTGCGCATGAAGAATTTGGGCCTGGAGTCTCTGTTTACTTCTCCTTTCGTGCCCAAGAACTGGGCAGATCCAGACCCATCAGGAGGACTAGCCAAGACGGATATCTGGCAACTCGGAGTGCTTTTTTTGCGCATCATGCTTGACTACGATATAGTTGATGGTGAGTTCCGGTCACCGGATGATTTCTTGATGAATTTCAATCCACGTGACTTCCCCGGAATGCAGGAGTATGCCGAAAGAGTATACGATCTTTTGAGCCGCATGCTCCAGCCAAAACTGCAGAAAAGATCGAGTCTTTTGGAGCTCAATGCTGTGAAATTCTTCCGGTCAGGTATAGAGTCAGACGGTGACCCGCTCCATGCACTCCGCTCCGATCCCATTGGCTCCTCCAAGTACCAGAGGAGTCTGCTCAATTTGGCCCGGCGAAATATGGCTTCTGCTCGAGGGCCCAGGCGCAAACTGGATGTGCAAAACCATGATTACGACGATTCACATGTTTCGGAGAATGATGACTTTCACAGCGCCTCTCGGTACGCCAGAGATTTTGAGGAGGTTGGGAAACTCGGTAAGGGCGGATTTGGCGAGGTGGTCAAAGCTCGGAGTAAGATGGAGGGAACTTTCTATGCCATCAAAAAAATCAAGCATCGTCAGGATAAATTAGAAACTCTTCTTTCTGAAGTGTTCTCTTTGGCAAGGCTCAACCACCAGTACATTGTGCGGTACTATGGGTGTTGGGTGGAGGAGATTGAAGTGAACGGGAATGTTTTTGCCTCTGACTCGGAATCTAGCGAATCTGATGGTGACTTTGAGAGTCCCATTATCGCTCGGTCTCCTTCTTTCCTCAGCCGCGATAACTCGTTTCAGATCGACTACTTTACCAATTCCGTGGCTCTGTTGGATTATAGTTACGATAGTCGCATTGTGTTTGGAAGCGACACTGAAACTGAAAGTGGAGATGAGAGTGCGAGTGACAGTGGCGGAGAGAGTGAAACTGAAAGTGAAGAGAGTGAAAGTGATGGTCACGGCTTGGTCAATGGAGAAAGAGAGAATTTGAGAAAGAACGGAGCCAAGGTGCCCAAAAGGTCCATTCTCTATATTCAAATGGAGTTCTGTGAAAACAATACGCTAGCGGATTTGATTGAGAGAGGACTTCCCCAGAATCCGAGCGAGTACTGGCGTCTTTTTCGCCAGATGCTAGAGGCGGTGTCCTATATCCATAGCTCGGGCTTTATCCACCGAGACTTGAAGCCCACTAATATCTTCATTGACAAGTCCAACAACGTCAAGGTGGGTGACTTTGGCTTGGCCAAGAACTCACAGTTATCGTCCGCTCTTGCCCAAAACAACCAGGTGGCCACTCCGAACAATGACCTCTCGACGGTGGTGGGCACGTTCTTCTACACGGCTCGGGAAGTGGCCACGGGCACTTACGACGAGAAAATCGACATGTACTCGTTGGGAATCATCTTCTTTGAGATGTGCTACCAGTTAGGAACGGGCATGGAGCGGGCCATGATCCTCAACGAGTTACGGTTGGTTGATGTCAAGTTTCCACCCGACTTTTCTGCCCGGAAAGCTACGGAACGTCAAATTGTCAAGCAGCTTCTCGACCATAGTGCATGCAAGCGGCCTGGAGCGGCGGAGTTGCTCCAAAGTGGGCTTATCCCCGTGGAGCACCAGGATATCATCATCAAGGAAGCTCTCAAGTCATTGGCAGATCCAGCGTCTCCCTGGCAGCAACAGGTCCGGAATACGCTCTTCAACCAGCCTCCGTCTTTGGCAAGAGACATTATGTTTGACCGGGTGGGAAAGACCTCACATGGGTCCATGATGGAAGCCACCACGGCGGATTTCTTGGTATTTAGTGGGACTATCGACCAAATCCTGCAGATTTTCCGCAACCACGGAGCCATCCAGAATTATTACGGGAGCTTCTTGATCCCCCGGTCGGCCATGCAGGTGCAGGAACATACTTATGAGGTCCTTGACCGAAGTGGGTCCGTACTCACGCTAACGTATGACCTAGTGTTACCCACTGCCCGGATTTTGAGCAGGGAACACATGAAAGTGCCCAAGATATTTACACATGAGTTTGTGTACCGGCCCAATGTGCGTGGTCTTGGAAAACCAGATAAGTACAGTGCCATGTCGTTTGATATTATTTCCCATAGCACCGACACTTTGATAGCAGACTCGGCCGAGGTGTTAAAGGCTGTGGACGAAATCATCCTGGCTGTTCCTGCACTCAACACCAAGCCCGCCCAGACTTTCATGCTTATTAATCATATGGACATCCTCAATAGCGTGATCAACTTCGTCTTTGGAAGTTCTCGTCTCAAGAATAAGCGCAGTGAGCTCATGGGGATTCTTTCCCAATTGGGGATCGAGCGGGGAGCAGAGGATATCAAGGCTTGTCTTCGGAACGAGTTCAAAATCCAGCATACCGTGGTGAAAGACTTGGTGGATCTCTTCAATTTTATGGTGGAGCCCGAAGCAGCCAAATTGAAGCTTCGCAAAATAATGATGGATTCTCCTCTTTTAGGAAGGGTCGAAAAGGCTTTGGCAAATATTGCCGATATTCTTAAGGTGGCCCAGAAATTGGGCACTTCTACCAAGGTGCTTTTTTCCCCATTGAGCAACTATAACGCCAAGTACTACGGCGGAAACTTCATGTTCCAGGTGATCCACCGTGTGGACAAGAACAGAAAGTACTCCCGCATAGCCACCGGAGGCCGGTACGATAATTTGATTGGCGACCTCTCGAACGAACTGCTGATCAAGACAGGAACTGCACATGCGGTCGGCGTGCAGCTCACCACCACGCTTTTATTTGTCATGACGAAAAACGGGCTTCACAAATCGAAAGTGCAGCAAAAATTGCCGGCCAGCAGATGTGATGTTCTCGTGGGGTGTCAGCAATCGGTGCTTGCTCATGGTGGATTTGGGTTGCTTGGAGAGATGTGGACACGCGACATCCGCTGTGACTACTACGTGACTTCATCGTATGATGACCTCGTGACCAGGGCCCTGCAGGACGGGGCAAACTGGGTTGTTCTTTTGAAACAGGCCAATGTGGCGGGGAAAAAGGGCCGCAAGAGCCTGTTCAAGCCCATCCGGGTCCGGAACTTGGCCCTGAATAGAGAGACGGATTTGGACTACGATGAAGCACTGGCTTTTCTCCTCTCGGAAATCCATGGCCAAACTCCGGAGGTGGATAGCCATGAATCAAAAACGGACGTGGACCTGGAAGTACTGCACAGTGCCGAGTCTCTATTCAACATTGATCTAGACCAGAAAGTCAATGTGATTCCCAACCTTGCCAAGGGCCGCAAGAATAACAAGCGGGATAAATGGGAGTATGAGGCTGACCTGAAGTTTGCTGCCGCAGGCATGATGCGGGAGATGTCGACTGCTACAATTCTTACGGTGGATCTGACGGATGCAGTGTTGGATATGATTCTGACCACGTCCATGCAGGTTCTGCAGGAGGAATGGCTCAAGCGGGCGTTTTCCACCAATAACAAACTTCCCCGGAATTTTGGCGTGAATATCTGGGATGCCTTGAAGAAGGAAGCTGAACGGGGTTCCCGGTGGGTCATCCTACATGCGCCCAAAACCGACTATACTACCGTGATCGATGTTCAGAGGTAAAAATGAGATTATTCGACATGATTTTGAAAATTCACTCGAAAGAGTTAACCACTTATTTCTATAGTGCTTGGTGCTACTAACTAGACTCGGTGAGCTGCAGTGATGCATGCATAGAACACGAGTCTTTCCCAGCAAAAAGTTCTCGTTTATATATAAATATTCTACCAATATCAATGTGAAATTTCTTCCAAATCGATTATTGGATACATAGATCTAATGCAGTTGTGTAGTAGTATGGTCGTAATACTACTAATCTGTAGTGGTAGTGTATAGAGTAATGGTAGTGCATAGGGTTACCCAGTTTCTACAATCACTATGATACTATGGAATTCATCTTAATAAAAGTCAATAAACTCAGTACTACTCTATTGCTATCGGTGGAATGGCTGGTACGTCCATATAGTGTGTATTATTGAAATACACCTCACTGTACAGGAAAATTCCGGATGATCCAAAATGAGAGAGTAAAAAAACTTTTTCAATTGGTATCAGTTAAAAGAAATTTTTTAGCCAAACAGAAGAAGTAATTTTTTATAATCTGGTGTGTAATATCTTCCGCTTATAACTCTACTCATTTTTTAAAGAATGGTGGATTAGAGATTAATCGCGAATCGTGAAATTTTTGGGTGCGAAAAAGGTGCGACGCTTGGCTTTAAATTATGTGCACTATCACTGCTCCATCACTATCAACAAACCAAGTATATACACTACTCTGTCTTCAGGTTGTCTTCCAAATCTCGTCTAGTTTCGTCTGATAGTTGTTTCATTTTTGTTTCATTTTTTTTGTGTAAATATTGCAAGAGAAATATCAAGAGACAAGTCAAGATCTTAAGGCAAAAGGGTCTGAGCATACTCCGGAAATTCAAGTCCGATTGTGTGATTATGTGACTATTAAATAATTCATGTCATTCCGTTTGTTACCTTTTAACATTTTCACCAATCTTTCGGCACATTCAAGAAGTTTTTTGTTGCCCATCAGTTTTCTCCGCCCAAATTCGCAGTTAGTTTAAAGCTAGGAATCTACATATATACGTCCCTTTACACCTTTCAAAGATACAAAAAAAATGCTAAAAGAAATAATACGCTCTTTCCAAAAAGAGTAATTGCATCAGCCGATCATTAACTTCAGAGAAAATCAGAAAGGTCTATCGCAGTTGGGAAGGTTGCACTTGGCAGAAGTACATGGACCAATTCCGCGATGTATTAATGCAAGCAGTGGGGCTTGGGATCGAGCCCTGAGAATCCAAGGAGTTCCGGAATTTGATTGGTTGTGCAGGAGAAACCAAAAAAGAACCAAAAAGTGTCAAAAAATGAATCAAAAAGTATCAAAAAAAAAAAAAAATTACCCGAGTTTCGTTGCGGGCCCAGGAATTACTGCAATTAATGCACTCTTTCTGCGCGCTACACTACAGTGAACCGTGCGCGCCAACTGTTGCATCTCACCTATACTCAAGGACTTAAGTGACACTGTGCTTCGTGACACACTTTACGATTCCCATGGAGAGAGAGAAAAACAACAATCATGGTTATGAGTAGACCTTAATCTCGTCAATTTATTTTTATTGTCACTTTATCATGTCAATCCTAGTTCTGTGTTTAAAAAGAAAAATCAGTTTCATATCACAAAATCTTTAGGATGTGCCGACCAAAAACTGCGACCAAAAACTACTATGAGTGGGACCGAAAAATACTATGAGTTCGACCAAAAACTACGATGAGTGCGACCAGAAACGTACATACCAGTTTCGCAGCCAGTCAAAAGGCGCACTATATAAATCTCACTTCCCCAGCTCTTTTTAGTCTTTTCACCAATAAACATAGACTCAAAAGAGAGAAATAAAAGACAGAAAATTAAAAAGACAGACAGACAGACAGATAGACAGACAAAAAAACAGACTGAAACTTAAGAACGGAAGTTAAGAACGGAACTGAAAGCAATTCCAAATCCTACTATTCAAAAGTTTTAAAACTATTTATGCTGACTGAAAGCGCCGGACTAGAGGCTCCAATTGATTTTCCCCGGGATTCCCACGGGCCGGGCCCCCCAAAACCAACCAAAGATAAAACAACAGAAAGGTTACGAAAAAAAGAAATGGTATCTATGGTACTGGGCAGCCAATGTGAGGAAGGAATTGGATAAATGAATGGAGAAAGAAAAATAAATGGAGAAAGAAACAAAAAGGATGAAGGAACATAAAGGATGAAGAAACATAAATGGAGAAATGAACATAAATAAATGAATGATCATTGGAGACATGAGCGATGAGGGATGAGGGAACAAACATTTCATGGATGTGGAGTTCCCCACCTTTCGGCCCTCAACCTTGCTCAGAGAAGAAAAGTTATATGTAAAAGTCTCTATCAATATCATTACAATATACATCTGACCTAAATATCATATCCCATCTTCCCCCACATTGTGGACATGATGAATATCCGATACTATATACTATTTCTATGATTTCTCAAATCATATATTGTTAAATTCAAAATATCCTATCAACTATACGTTTAAATTGCCACGGAAGGTGTACTACTTTTATATCTTTCTTGCATTAGTATCATATTTCAATTAGTCATAAAGAATTCATTTTAATTTTCCAATCACATCTTTATTCCTAATTTTTATATTGGATACATATGGTACTGTATGCTAATTATCTTACTCAACTGCCATCTCTTTATACAAAGATCATTATATACTGGGGGTAATAGTGGAGAATATCAGTTATACTGCAAATAATTGAATCAGCAAGTCCAGTGCTGGAGACAGATTCGAACAAAGTGAAATGAAAAAAAAAAAATGATAGAAATAAGCTAAAAAAAAGGGTAAAAGGCTGGCTCTGGTACTTAGTTTTTATGGCTCGTAGGAATCAGTTGAATAAAAAAAAGAGCTTCTTTGGGATTGGTGGTGGTCTACAATTATTGGGTACTGAATGTAGAGCAAGCTTCTGAATGTGAAGGTTACGCTCTGCCCTTCGATCTTTTTAAAAAACAACCGATTGTCTTTTTAAATCTCGCCAGTCTGCAGGACGCTTCGGAATTACAAGAGACTGACACTGAGCCAGAAAAAATCTGGTTAGAAAAAAGTTCTGGTCAGGGTAGTTTTCTAAGGGTTACATGAGAAAAGCAGAGAGTGGAATTAGTAGAAATTGTCAATGGCAAAAAAAGACTAGAGTTAGTTGCTGGGGAGTCTAGTGAAGAAGTGGACTATATGCAGGCCACGACTAATGGTTTTCGAATAATGCTGATGAATAGTTGGCTTATTATTTGATTTCACCAGGAACTACAAACTACAGCATTGCCAACTTGGCTAAGTACATAACATATTTCGTGTTAAGCTCTGCTTTATCAAAGTAGGCTGTTCACTATAGACGATAAATAAGAGAATGGGGTATTCTGATGGGGTTTGAAATCGCATGAATAATTGTCGGCATTGGGTATTAGTTCTGTGGACGCGGTCTAAACTTTGTAGCTATCACTGGCCGTAAAACTTCGTTTCCAAAGCCAGTACTCCTCCAAACGAAGAAGACTATACTCGGCGTAGTTGAAGTCAATGATGGAAAGCTCGCTTTGGATCATGGCCCAAATGCCCCAGTAAAATCCAGGAAGCCCATAGTAGCATGCAATTTCCTCAATGAGTGTATTCACCTTCTCCTCCGATGCGCTCTCATCGTTCAAGTAACCCTTGCACCACTTGACCATCACGGGGTTTTCGGGTGATGGTACTGGAATGGCCTCCCGATTGCAATCAAAACCCTGCCACTCGGCAAAATGGTTGGCGATGTCAAATGCCCTCGGTGCAGGCATCATGTACTCGTAGTCGATAAACTGGATAGGATTTTCTTCCACTTTGGGAAGAATGGGCTCCTCCTTCATCTTCGCTTGGAACTCCTCAGTCTTGGGAATGATTATGTTGCCAGAAAGAAGGTCGCAATGGCATACAACCATTTCCAGCTGTGTGGCGTTTTTGAGTGCATTGCGGACCCATCGAAGTTCTTCAAAAACCACCTGCCGAATATTTTCCGAAGTCACAGAAGTCGGACAGGAAGCTGCTCCACTCAGTATCTTGAGGTTCTCAGAAAAGTTCTGGACTACAGCATCATTAATGGGAATAATGGAGATCCAGTCTTCCATCAAATCCCAGAGATTATTGATGCTTTTCCGCGTCTTTCCGTGTGCCACGCGTAAACTGCTGGTCTGAAGCTGCGTCTTCACACTTGCAGTATGTTTTCGGAGCCGGTGGATTCCATCCTCAATATATTCACAGTTGATTTTGTTGTGCCAGTGACCGAGTTGTTGTGCGATGAGCGGATAAAGGTAAGGATGACTCAACTCGTCAGGATGCAATGACCGGCCTGGCAAAAACCCATAAATAAGCCCATTAGCGAAACGGGCATGTATGGAAGGGGCCAATTTCAAGGAGTTGAGGATTAAGTGCGATACAAATTCCCTATTCCGGTCAATGATCAAATTGGTACCTTTTCCGTAGACTCTCNTATGGAAGGGGCCAATTTCAAGGAGTTGAGGATTAAGTGCGATACAAATTCCCTATTCCGGTCAATGATCAAATTGGTACCTTTTCCGTAGACTCTCATTAGAAGGGTTTCATTGGTGGCCTTATGAGAGCATGATAAGAGCATATTGGTAATTCCTCCCGTAAGCTGTTGGATGGAAACATCACTCTGCCATGCAGGAAAAATTTTGGGGAGCACTTCCCGGATTTGCAGAAAGTCCGTCTCCAAATTGTCCTGTAAATCCACCGAATATTGGGGGAGGAAGACTGCATGTGTCAGATAGTCGTTAAGAATAGCCAGAAGCTCGAGAGTTTCGGGCGTTTCATCAGCCGCACCAATGGGCATGTCGTTGGTGTGGGATTGTTCGGTATCGGAGTCCGGGAACTGGGATGCTCCGTCGAGGGCCCAGTTCTTGTCCAATAAGCGCTTAAGACTGGTCTTTTTTCCATTCGAATGAGAAACCGAGGCCTGGGGAATTGCACCCAAAGTCTTTTGTGAGTCCAAGTTATAAGCAGGTTCTTCTGGTTCCGAATCCGTATTGGTAGAGCCCAGAAGCAGTAATTTCGGGCTAGTAGCGGCAATATTGGGCCCCTGAGCTCCGAATTTCGCCACACCCTTCGTATCTTCGTCTTGTGTAAGCTCATCGTCCTGGTTGAACGAAGTTTCGGATATTTGGCGACTTGGCTCGGATTCTAGGTCCGACAACGAAGGATTGTTCAAGGTATATAAAAGATTGCGAGTTTTCACCAAAGACGGTAGTTCAGCCGGAGCAAGGTGCGGCACAGCCAGAGCGTTTTTGGGGCTTCCAAGGCCCGAACAGTGGGGCACTTTCCCTTGGGTTCGGGAACTGGGCAGTGCATTATCAGCGAAAGCACCGATGGCCGGAGTACGGGTCAATTTCTCCGGGGTTTCCTGCACAGTGGTGAATGTGGCCACCGGGATACAGTGGACAGTGCCTGCAGAAAGAATACAGTAGAGGGGGCACGCCATGGGGATGGTGGAGGAGGAGGTAAATTCGTGAAGAGTGCACGCGACAAGTGGCCCATGTGACACCCGTACCTCCGGGAGCAGCCCCACCCAAGTTTAATTCGCCTAACCACGCATAAAAGAAGAGGTCCTGAGTATAATTTCTACTTTTAGAAATGATTTGTCTTTTGAAATAGAAGGTTGTTCCCTTCTTTTTTTTTAGTCAAGGTCGGGTGTTACTGGACTGTTTATGGCCTTTGGATCGACATAACGAGCCGTGGATCTCCCTGGTACATGCAGGAACAAACAGATACATATGATTCCGTACCATGATTACATGATCATTACAGTGGTTATAGTTTTTTTTCTTCAATTAATAATTTTTAAAGGTAAAATCGAGTTGAGCTTAGTTCTAAAAAGAGTCTTTCGACTAATACATAATCAGAGAGAAGTGGGTATGGCGTCGGATATAACTCGTCACGTGATGCATGCGTTCGCCAAACATTCCATTTATTACCGTAACTGCCATGGGATTTTAGCTGGACGTATTAAAACCACAAGGGTATTGAACTGCCCAAACCGAACATTTTAATGGGCCGACTGGATTAAACAGTCTACGGATACTACATTACTATGTTGACAGATTCTAGGGGAGACATTTTATTTTTGGGGACATGCATTCCTCTTTTTGAAGAAATCTATTCTCTTTTGATGACAAAAATTCTTCTTTTGGAGATATTCTTTTTGGAGACAAAAGTCAGAGTTTATGGACATCAAATAGTGATGTGTGTGGATTGTTTGGACTAGTGCATGAAGACTAAACTAATAAATTGGATTTATGAAAAGACTTTAAGCCTAATCCATTCTTACTGCTGAGTCACTTTGGCCAATAAATGAATCAGTGGAAAAAGAATTCATTGATGTAGCAATTGTGAAATGTGGTATTTATAAGCAGGCTAAGTATTAGAGCAATTTATAAAAGCTGCAACACAAAGTCAGCCCAGACAAATCAGCATATTCACTTTTCACTCGATAGAAGGGAAAAATTGTATGACAAAATCACGGTATCAGGGAATCACAGTATCATAAAAATATCAGAGAATCACATCATCAGAAAGCCACAGTATCATAAATTAGTTGTATGACTTATATCCTGCTTTTTAATACCAGGTCACATAAATGCCATACTATTGTTATATCACTACTAGAAGAATATTATATTCTAGAATTGTAAAGTAATGTTATATCATTGTATCATGACTACTGGAGAATAAATCGTGCTAGTACTATGATCTCCTAATATCACTTACACTCACGAATATCTAATGAGCAGATAGGTATATATTGTTCTTTGAAGAGGTACTGTCAAGGTTCAAAATCAAGGTATTGTATTTCCAGGTATTGTCTACTGTCGGTAAATGATACCATAGTCTCAGAGCATTGTTATACGTGAATATAACTGCTATACTATGAGTATTGTTATATCAAAACTATTGTCAGTTTCATAGAGAGTGGCTTTTCGGAAATAAGTACATGTATTGTGGGAAAAGTAGAGCTTATAGAAGTACGTGTAAGTACTTTTGAAGAGCCTCCAGAGTTTGGCTGACTAAAGGGAGAGAGTTTGGTGCCTTTTATCGACCAGTACAGACCCCATTTTCTACTGCAAGAAGTCATTTCTCTTGCATAGACCCAAGGTTTTAGAGTAAATCACAATTTAGGATCTGAGGCTATACCAATGTACATATATCAATATGTCTTTGGCTTAAGTAGAAAGTGGGTCTAGTCAACAAGGTCTCATACTAATTTAGGTAGGAGTGGATCCCAATGGAGTAAAAAAGGGGTCTAGAGTGAAATGTAAGACTGAAGTAGAAAAAATAGCAACATCATGAATGATCTAACAAGTACATTTGTCATGGTTATAAGCATTGGATCATCATAGATATAATGTACTATTCTGAATATTTACAAAGATTGTACTGTTATAAATACAAAGTGGCATGGAACCCTATAAGAAAATGCAAGTGTTTGAGGAGCCTGGGGGAAGTTTTGGATAGGGAAGAACAGAATAGAGACAAAATAAAGCAAATCTACATAAGGGCACAAGAATTAACAACAAGAGAGAGCAAATTTGTTTGACAAGTGAATATTAATACGTTTGAGCTTGGGGTTATTGAGTCTAGGCACCGAAATGACTTTTGAATTAGAATCAGCCCGTAATATGCGGGACTAGGCTTCTGACTGGATCAATTAAATACTCTCAAATGAGCCTGGGGTGAGTCTTTAAATCACGGCTAATTCCTGGGACTCCTCATGCGAGCTGTAGAGTACTAATTCTTTGCAAGGGTCTCAATTCTCTCCCAAAGATTCACCAGGGCTTTCAGTAATGGGACTTTTCAGTTCAACTGACTCGAGAAACTTATCATTGACTCATTGACTGGGGCTTTTTGCACCATGACTTCTTTGGCCTCTTTCTCTTCTTCATCTTTGACTTTAACTCGGGGTTTTTTTCCAAAGTAGTCTGTATTCAGTTCTTAGTGGTCAGTTAGCAGTAGTCAGGAATTAAGAGTCAGTAGTCACAAATTAGTATTCAAAAGTAAGAGGTCGAAATCAGAAGTACTGGTCAAAACTCAGGAACAGAACAAGCGTGTGTTCTGTGAAGGTTCTCTGGCTTCTAGTTTGGCTAGTCTCTGTGGTCAGTCTTAGGAGTAACACTGGGATAATGTAGTAGTTAGTCGTGAGTAGTGAATGTAGAATCAAGTTTCAAGTAATTAATCAGACTGGGAATTTCCAGAAAAGCGGTATTCATTAACTGGGCATTATATCCTGAATTTTGGGAGTGACAATAAGTTCATTGTTATAGATATATCCAAGTATATATATTAATGCTTACATTTCTTGCTCTTGATCATTCACCCGGAAAGGTTTGATACACCAGAAAAGACCACGTCGTTTCTCTCCATAGTTGTACCTCTCGTGCTCCAGTCCGAGACTCACTTGAGTCAAGAGCACCTCATGATTTCTTGATTTGTAGTCCTCTAATAAGTAAAAAATGGTGGGATTTAATCAGCACATAAAAAATGATTCATACTAAAATGAATAATTATAAGGTATATAATATAAAAAAAAAAGAAGGTACCTTATAAACCTGTGGTGGGCGAAATTAACCAAAGCATTGAGTAATTTTTAGCCTCGAAATATAAATTGAACCGTAGCTTTATTTCATTTTAAAATGAGGAAATTGGCTTGGTTTTTATAGTATAATTTCTTTCTGAAATCTTCCTGAATATGCAGAACAGTAGTAGTCAGATTAGACAAATGAGACAAATTAAACAGATTATACAGATAAGACGGATTAGACAGTAGTACCCAATTACTCTCAAATATGATGGTTTTGGAATAAGAAACACCAACTGGCGAGAATAGGTTTTCTGGTCGCTTGCTTGTTTTCTGTTTTTCTTGCTTGTCGGATTTGTCACTTTACTCACCAATCGAACTTGTAAACGTAAAGGTCCAGTTGGTATACGCTTTTGAAGCAGGATGGTTTACGGATGGAGAGTAATTGCTCTCGTATCTAGTCTATTAGTATCATATCTAAATATGATTAGTCTAGGTCCATGAACTAAACATTTAGTATCACGGTTGTATCATCATGTGACATGAATGATATTATGATTCGGTCACGGTATATCACCTATCATGAGCGTTCTAAGACCATTCCAGTACTTCAAGTACCTTCGCGTCAAGCAAATACGTGCTTCCACACACAAGTGGAACTTTCACACGTCTCTAACAAAGACACCAATATCTCTTTTCTCTGACCTTTTTTGTTCTCTTCATATTTTACCCTCAGACAGTCTCGACCGGCGAATACTCCAAATCTGGCTGCACCAAGAGTTTGGGTTCGTAGCACTTGTTCGAGCCCCAAGTAGGAAAAAGACGAAAGTACAGCCAAACAGCCACAGCCAGCCCAATCACCAGCCCCAAAAAAACATCCACAAAATGATGCCTATAATCTTCTGTTCTGGAAAGGGCAATGAGAGCTGCGCCTAGCGTAGGCCCCAAAATAACCACCCACCGCAAAGCTCCTGCCTCCGGCCGGGTAACAGTTAACTGACCTCCTAGCCAGAGCGTAGCATACAACAAGCCGGCAAAAGAAATGCTGGAGTGGCCCGAAGGCGTGGTACGGAACCCGTCCATGAGCCGCTCCACATTATCAGTGGTACACACATCTTTAGCATACACCATAACGTCCACCGGGGTCCCTATGGCCGGAATGCACCGAGCCAAGAAATCGGGTCTATGTCTTCCGAAGAAATTCTTAAGTATATCTGTAAGCACACTGGTACTCATAACAGAGATCACTAGACCAAGAATGGAGGTGTAGGTGACATACACCTTGTCTGCAGGACGCGTTATCACCACCGAAACAACAAAGATTAGCGCCATGGGCACCCAAGTCAGGTACACGAAAAGGGCCTCATTGGAAACCCGTTCCACTTCGGCAAATGGATGCAGGAGCGTAAGGTCGCCAATGGAAAACTGCCGTTGAAACGGCTGAATATTGTATACTATGCGGTAAAGCACCAAAAGAATGGCCACGTAGACCAAATCGGAGACCCGCCATTTTATGAGGCCAGGGTTGATTTTGGTCACGCCTAGCGACGTCCTGTCCAGAAGGTGGATATAGTGGGTGAATTTGTGGAGGAGGTCCATGGCAGATAAAAGTGGGGACTGGTGGTTACGTATCGCGTATAGATGCATGGTCACGTGTACACGTGTGCCTCGAACAACGACGACAGAAGCAAAAAAAACACACTGATTGGTCGAGCACAACAGTTTCTGTAAGTAAGAGCCCAAGCTCGTTCTTCTCTTCCATTAGATGGTTTTTTCTTTGCTCTAAACCTTCTTCGTGAACTTCTTCTTGACCTGCATATATCTCGACAATAACCTTGATTTGACACTTCACCAAAATATCTGTGGTGTACGGGTGTCCCCCATGCGCATGCCAAGGCTCAGTCTAAGCAACAACCCAATGCAGCACCAATCCTAAAGGCAACGGCAGTGATACCTGGAAACACGGTTCAATTTGAAACACAGTCACGTGAACCTCCCCCTCTGGAACATCCGTACCTCCCACCACATCCGAAACATCCCTGAAACACTCAATCACCGTCATCTTTCCTTCCATCATATCGTACGCACAGCTTATCTCACGCAGATTCAATTCCGAAACGCTCCTTTTTTTACCCCTGTTTCAAATCTGTTTCAGTCTATTTTAGTCTGTGTTTGATTCAGTCTGTTTCAAGTTTCCCCCTATAAAAGGCAATCTTCCTCTTAATATGAATAGTGTTTTTGGAGACGATCCGTTTGAAAACGGATGGGCTTCTGAACCCACCACTAATGCATCAGCAGCCCCTTTTTCCAATGCTTCCTTTTCAACGCTGCAATTTGAACCAACTCCGCCGTTTGAACCCCCGATTTCCAACTCCAAATCACACCCAGACATCCTGGCAAAGGCCCCTCCGCAATATAAAGAGCTTGCCGGGGAATTGTGTGGCCACGTGACTTCAGTTACTCAGTTGCAGTCATATGTGTTTGCTCCTTTGGTGGCAGAGCATGTGATCCTGGGTTTCCAAGCTTCTCGCATCATAGATATTCTCTATGAGCAGCTGTTGTTGCCTGCCAGTGATGAGAATAACTTCTACCACGTGATGGCGTTATTGGCCATGGAGATTTCCGAACCGGGCTCCGCCGACTTTGTTACGCTTCAGTTCAAGCTCAATTCCATTCTCCCGGCCTTGCCACAGAATGTGGTATCGTTGCTAGTCCAGACGCAGGATGAGCCTCTGGTATTGGCTGATCACGTGCCGGTGTCAGAAACGGTAACTCAACCTATGAACGATCCGCTAAGTCATGTGGACCTCTTGGACCAAACGGCGCTTCTGGTAGATCCAAACACCACCATTCCTGAGTCTCTCCACGTGAATGATTACCCCTACATCACCAAGTACATGCAGGAGATTCGGGATACGTTCAAGCCCATAGTTTCGAGCGATGATGCATTAGCCATTAAGGAGATCCCTGAAAAAGAGGGTTTGGTTTTCAAGCATATCAACTATGCCATCAGCCATGAGTTGAAATTGGGTATGAATGGTCCAGCAGGCGTCAAGAAGGTTGTCCGTCGGTACTCGGATTTTGTGTGGCTTCTCGAGTACCTTTTAAAAAAGTTTCCCTTTCGCGTGATCCCAGGGCTTCCCCCTAAAAAATTTACAGGTATGTTGTTCATTGCTTTCTGAACTAGGTCTCAGAATAAGTTCTCAGGTCTTGAGTTCGCAGTGCTGAAATGGCAGGTCTAAAACTCTCAAGCTTCTAGATTGTCAAATTTCAGATCTCTGGTCACATGTGTGCAGTTGTCGAAAGATTAGGAGTTCTCAGATCCCGAGTTTTATAGCTCTGTGCTTTTGTGACTCTCAGGAGTTCCGATCTCGGATCTCGGATCTCAGCTCATTGTTCGTGAGCTCGACAAATCTTGAGTCTGGTTTTCTGGGTTCTTCTCAGTTTCTCAGTTCAGTTTAGAATGATTGAGTTTTTGATTTTTGAGTGCTCAGATACAGAGTTTCTAAGAGTTTGGCTAACAGCTCTGATTTCCTAAATCCGAGTTCCGAGTTATGAGCTCGGATTCTGAGTTTGGGAGTTCTAAGTTCTAAGTTTGAGGTACAAGACCCTGAGTTCTGAGTTCTAAGCTGTTCTTAAATCTGAGTCCTGAATTCTTGAGTCCTGAAGCTCCAAGTTCTCGTTCTTGAAGTTAAGATTTGAGTCTGGGTTCTTGGTTTGACTTATACTTTCAGTTCTGCTTAATCTCGTTTCGGTTCTCGTTATCTCAATGGGCCAGCCTTAATGAGCTTAATTTTCTCCTCCTCTGCTTGCTTTTTGAATACTAACTAACAGTAGGTGCATCTCCAGACTCTCAGTTTTTGCAGAGACGAAGACGGGGACTCCACCGGTTCCTCAGCCAGCTAGTGAAGCATCCGGTGTTACGACAAGAGCCCATAGTGGTGACGTTCCTCTCGGTTCCCACGGACTTGACGTCGTGGCGAAAACAAGCTCGCATTGATTACTCGTTGGAGTTTAAGGGCCAGAAGATCCTGACTAACTTCATCAACTCCATCTGGCCGACTGTGGGCGAGAAGTTTTTGGTCAGCTGGCGGAATGCTGACGCCAACATCTCTCGGCTCATTGAAGTCTGGACCAAGCTCGTGTTATTGGTGGAGAGGTATGAGAAGCGGCAGCAGCAGATTGCGTTTGATAACGGCAAGTTCGTGGAGATGCTCCAGAAGTTTTCGGACTTGGACGATTCGCTATACCCCCACAAGGCCGCGGACGAAGCAGACGTGATTTCGGCTATTAATGCGGACGACACCACCACCATCAACGACTCGTTGCTCAACATCTCGTCGTTCTTTAACAAAACTTCAAGTCTTCTCATCGACGACAGCTACACCATCAACACGAAGACTTTGGAGAAGTTTAAGAACTACCTCGACTACTTGTACTCGCTCCAGGAGCTTTTCGAGCGGTCCAAACGGCTTTCGGTCAATACCATTCCCCAGCTCCAGCAACGCATCAAGGAAAACGAGGCCCGGCACGAAAAGCTCTCGCAGGAAGATGCCGATATCAAGGGTAGTGAATTGGTCAAGCTCCGCCTGAGTATTGTGAACGATAAGCAGGAGATGTTTCAGCAGTTGAACAAAGACTGGCTCATCAAGAGCTGCTGTTTCGACGAGTACGTGATGTTCCAGGAAACGCAGTACTTGATTTCCGAGGCCTGGGCGGAGTGGTGTAAGGGCCGGAGCCATTTCCAGGGCAAGTTTGCGGCGCAATACGATGCTTTGGACGCAGAGGTTTCTGCCGACATGCCATTTCACCGTTGATTATGTCCAAGTCTTTTACGACCACATTAATGTTCATTCCGGGTTCACGTCGAATTTCTGTTAGAGTTCCTATTGGAGATCTGTCCCAGTTATTGACAAGCTTTTTCCGGTTTATCAGATTCATCAAGGTTGTTAAAATTTGGGAATGTCCCTTCAAAGTTGTTACCCGTGTCCTTTCAAGTCTTTCTTAAGGCTCTTTCAAGATTGGAGCAGTTTCGTCCAGTTTTTATGGCTTCCATGGTTTCTTTTGTCTTTGGTTTCTTTGGTTTCGGTATCTAGGGTTTCTTTGGTTTCTATGGCTTTTACCAGATGCTTTGAAATAGTCATAGGAATAAATCAAAGTTCCCTTTGATAAAATACTTCGAAGCCATCCTGAATACCATGGCCTATGGCTTCTAGGAAGTTTATTGTTTGATCAAGCAATATGTTAAAGTATTGCGTGACTACTATGACTTCTTGAATCTATGACCGCATGTTTCCAATAACTCCATCTTTTCAATCACTTCTATTGTTTGACCAAGCAAGAGATTCATGTTTTTAATTCCTATGACTAAAATGATTCTACGATTACTATGACTTCCTGCTATGGTTCTGTGACGTCATGGCTCGATCTGTTACTTGATCTGTTAATAGTTCTGGTGCTACGACTCTGGCTCCAGGTCTCTTGGTTTTGACTCCATGGTTCTTTGACTCCGTGGCTCTTTAACTTCATTGTTGAATTGATGTCATGATTTATTCCTGACTGGAAATGAATATGATGATCTAAGCTTTCTATTCACGTGACCTATGACCCATGACCGTCTATACTCATACTCGTTACATCTTCGTTCTCTTTCCACTGCTGGATCAAGCGATGTTGATCTTTGAGATCAAGCTGGTCATCGAAATACTGCTTATCCAAGACTCTGGTGATATTCAAGTCTTTTTTTGCCTGGTCAAAAAGTGGGGTTCCATGCAACTGGGCCAAAATCTCCCCCACCATCCTTCCCAACTCGGCTCCTTTGGGGTATCCTTCATCAAAGCCCAGTTGCAAGCCCAGTTCCTGTGCATGGGTGATGCCATCTAGGTACCCTTGGTTGACGTGGGCCCGCTTAAGGTCTGCATATGGCGACACGCCCTCGTCGTCACTGCCCCAGATTTCGTCTACAGAACCGGCGTCCAGTGCCTGCACACCGGCCCCGTGACCCTTAGGATTTTTACACTGGCCGGAACAAACCATGTAGATGAAGTCTACTTGACCAGCATTGCGATGTGCGGGGGCTAATATGCAGTCTGGGGATTTTCCACTCGGACAATGGTGGTTATATCCAGGAAATAATGGAGCTGGAAGTGCTGCAATGGGATAATCAAAAACGCGAGGAAAGGGAGAGATGATGGTTTGACAGCTTACTTAGGACTATCGGTGGATTGTGGTGAACTGTGTTGGGAGAACCTTGGGGTAGTCATCATGTGCCCTAGCACACGCGCTTTTTGGCACGTGCCCTTCGCGCGCCAGGAATTGGACAAATTCTCAAGTCCAACACTAAACGTACAAACATCTCGTACACAGTCCAGTACAGTCCCTCCCTGCCAGTACCGTCCAGTACTATATCCTCTTAAGTCTCTCCTCCGCACCCCGCTCGTTTTTTGAAAGGTGCTGGAAACCTTTGGATTCGCTACACCCTCATCGGGCCTTTTATCATTTCCCTCTCCACACAAACATGGCAGAAAACCTCGTGACCCAGGTGACCCAGGATGGGCCCGCCCCAGCACTTCACTATGAAGAGAATGCCTCAGACTTCAACTCCAAAATCCATCTCAATATCCGGGGCAAGCCTTTTAACATCACGCGAGACGAGTTGATGAGTTTGCCCGAAAGTATTTTGTTGAGTTTGTTCCCCAATGGTGTTTTCTTGGATTTCAATGGCCACATTATCACCAACTTGACGGAAGATGATGTTGTGTTTGTTAACTTTGACCCCGACTGTTTCCTGTATATTTTGCAAACGTTTGGCGACGCCCGGGCCGACCTTCAGGAATCGGCACTATCTCCTGTACCCTCCATGAGCAGGCTAGATTCGGCTACGTCAGTGTTGCAAAACAAGCCGGCCATTATAGTTTTGCGTGAAGAATTGGACTACTATGTAATTACCCCGGTGGCCGGGTGCAGTCAAGAAGATGTGAAGCATATGAAGCTCGAAGTGGCCAGTAAATTGGCCCAGAACAAGCTGGTATTTGCCGGTCTTGGGTTTGATCTCAATTCGTCCAAACCTGGAGTCCAAAAACTGGGCCAATCAGAACAAAATCTCTTTGATATGTTGTGTTCTCTGGGCTTTGAAAAAACGGAAGAATGGGGCAACCGGTGTTTGGAGCCCGGAAAGTGCGTCCTCCAATCGTTGTCGCTAGTGCGGCTCAACAGCGGAGAAAAAGCACCTACACCTCCCGACTCGCCCTCTTTGGGACCAGTATCGTCAAACGCCTCCACAAGATCGCGGTCGCGGTCGCGCATAGCTACTTTGGCCAGCAGCGCCAGCCGTGCCGCGTCGCGGTCGCTCTCACGAACAAAGCGGAATGCAGATTCTAGCCACACCAAACTCTTGTTGTTCTGGCGCAAGCCTGCACGCAAGTGCTGGTGGTCCAGTGAAGAGGTGGATATCAGCACCAAGGGTCTGGCGACGCTCGAGGCCTTGGGCGACCTTATCAAGGTGAAGGTGCATGCTCGCCGCGTGTGGACCTTGGAGTTATCGGTGGTTGGTGTGCAATAGAAAACTTGGCCATGCGGCTCAATAATACATAATTTAATCTAATAGTATAATAATAGTAATGAGTGGATTAGTTAGTTAAGTAAGAGAGTGAAAAGTGAAAGAAAGTAATGAGTACTACTACTATCAACTCCATATGATTACCACTACTATCAACTACATATGACTAATTCTAGTCAGGTGACTATGGTAGGATTCTGGAATTCATTCCAATTAAGCACAGTATGATTTTCTATGAAAATAATTTTTAAAGTCAGACCTCGGTTGTGTATTCCTTTATCGTAGTCTCGTTATGATTATCCTCCAATTTGTATTGGTGATATCACTACGACGATTTCCACTCAGTTACTCAAGAATTGAAGACACTATTAACGTACAGTTAAGAAACCAATAGTAGAAATATAAGAATGTAGATTATATGGCCCCTGGAAGTTGGGTTTACATGACCTTCTATATAATTCACAATATGATTCAATCCTGCCCACTATTTCCCATCGTGAGCTACTGCATGAATTCTTGTAAACATAGAAGATATGACTTTCATCTTGTTCATATATGGAATTGGTATTTTATACCGTAGCATTATAATGGTTATGTATACCTGTAAACCATATAGGTAAGGAATATCATGAATAAATATATATGTATAGAAATTTATGTAAGTTATATTTAGATAGATACATATGAATAGATATTTAGTATGGAAGTATGTGTATAGATGTATATGTATAGACACATGTCTAGATACATTTATGGTTGAATGGACGCATCTTAATCCCTTTTTAATACAAAACCATGATGTGATTTGCAGTTAAACACCATACCTCCCAATACATGCATGTTTACCAGTTGTCTGTACAGAGATATCATTAGAAGGACCAATATTACTAGCTGGAGCTATAATCACCTATATGAGTAATTTTCAGAATAGTACTCAGCCATCCACCCCACTCTACTCGACCATAAGACTTTCATCAAGACAGAATATGTAAATGCTCATACTACTTTACATATACAGATTTCTAAAATTCCACTATGAATGTATGCTATATGATATCACTACTACGACTCTTCTACATACTGATTCTGAAGCCCTTAGTAAATCATATTTAGCGAAAAGTTGAGACGCAGAGCCATTTTGAGTGGTTACGTTAAATGTTCACAGTGAAGTTAGTTAAATGTTCACAGTGAAAGTAGTTTATTGTAGATATACACCAGGTTTGGATTTCATGATAATTTTCAGTATATCTTAGAAGTATATACTTAATGAATATGGAGTATTTATAGTTGCTTTAAAGCCCAAGTACTCTCTGGTGTAGTAGAAAAAGTGGTAATAGATTATGGGTAATGGCGCTGCCCTTGGTATTCGAGTAGAAATTCTGGTCAAAGAGATATTGACATACAAGTATACATAGTTTTAATTAAGACATAAACTAATGACTGGCTTTTTGATTTTTAGGTGAGACTAGTTTAAGGCTAGTACCAAAAGTCGCTTTTTCTATTTGTATATGCTTAGCTTTTAATAGAGGAAAAGTTTCTTTTTTCATTCAAATATCTGTGGAAATTTTTAAATAGGTATGGTGAGAGGGCATTTCGCAGTCTCATTTTCGCAGTAATGAGTATGGGCCTGCCTTTGTATTATTATCAGTCTACCATCCAGAAAAATCCACCAGTCATAATCTAGTGGTAATCCTCCAATATCGTTAGATGGAACGTAAAATGGACACTCCCAAAAAACTAGATGATTACTGGGGTTCAATGTGTGTTGTGGTGTACGGGTCTACTGTCCTCCTGGTTTTAGTTAAGTTGAAGCATTCTCTTCAAATTGCAATCTAAAATTCTCAAACAAACTCTAAAGCCTCCTTGAAAATAAGGACGCCAATTTTTTTTTTCTAATTTGCCCTTTTCTAAATCCAACCTTGTCTTGCCTATTTTCCGAATCCAAACTTTGGTGTTGGGTGCTCATGCTCAGGTGCGCTTTTTCACATCGTACACTCTTGGTGCACTTTTTTGAGAGTCTTAAGGTGTAAACGCGACGCGTATCTCCACCACTCCAAACCATCCAAACCATGACTCTGTATACACAAGAAAAACTCGACCACACGCCGTGGGTGGAGAAGTACCGGCCCAAGAAACTCGATGACGTGGCCTCTCAGGAACACGCCGTCAAAGTGCTCAAGAAAACATTGCAATCTGCAAACCTCCCCCATATGCTCTTCTATGGGCCTCCAGGAACGGGAAAAACGTCCACGGTGTTGGCTTTGGCCAAGCAATTGTACGGCCCTTCTCTTTATAAGCTGAGGGTGTTGGAACTTAATGCTTCGGACGAAAGAGGTATTTCCATTGTACGTCAGAAGATCAAGAAGTTTGCCCGCTTGACTGTGTCCAATGCCAGCGCAGATGACTTGAAAAACTACCCATGTCCTCCATACAAGATCATTGTTCTTGATGAGGCCGATTCGATGACCAATGATGCTCAAGCTGCTTTGAGACGGACCATGGAAGTATACTCGGGAGTGACGCGGTTCTGCCTTATCTGTAATTATATCACCCGGATCATTGACCCTTTGGCGCTGCGGTGCCTGAAATTCCGCTTCAAGCTGCTTGATTCGGGAAGTGCCTTGGCCAGGTTGAACCAAATTGCTGACGTGGAAAACGTCTCTGTGCAGTCCCCCCAGGTGTTTGACCAGCTTATTACCGTCAGCAACGGAGATTTGCGGAAAGCCATTACTTACTTGCAGTCGTGTGCACGGCTCAGTACTTCCATTGGCAATGATGGCATTTCGGAAGCTATGGTGTGTGAAATAGCAGGAGTGGTCGACCTGGAAACCGTTGCTTCTGTGCAGGACGCCGTACTTGGTGGAAACCACCCTGAAATTGTGGCCTTGACCCAGAAAATCATTCTCCAAGGTTGGAGTGCACAGCAGGTGGCAGACCAGCTTCATGACCGGTACATTCTTGACGATGCGCTTGATTCTGCGAAGAAAAACGCCATAGCCCTGGTGTTATTTGATACTGACCGCAGGTTGAACAATGGTACCGATGAGCACCTTCAATTGATGAGTCTCTTGCTCTCCATATCAGAAATTCTTAAGAGACAGTAAGTCAGTGGTCAGGGTCAATGGCCAGGGAAATTGATCAGGGTAGCGATACTGCTTACCACGGTACTGGCACTACCTAGTCATTACTACCTAGTCATTACTACCTAGTACTGGGATAATACTGACTGGCCTCGTATTGGTATTCTTCGGGTCTAGTACCATAAGTTCCTGAAAATTGAGTACCTTAACTTTAATAATGGAATATTGGGGTGCTGGGGTACTTTATATATTGAGTACTGGCTGGTGGATGCTTGGGATAGTGCTTGCGTCCAGGCTCGATCAGCAGGCTTGAAGTGGTCTTCAGACTAGACAAAAACATGGTTTATAAAAAAGGAAACCACCTCTAAAAAAACAATAAGGCAATCAAATATACAAACATGCATGTTGATAGGGATTCCCTCATGGTCAATAGCACAGGTCCTTTTCAAAGTACTTAAATTCATGATTCAAGGAACCGTTCTTGATAGTACCAGTCATAACATAACCATCCACCGTATTTAGTGCTAATGAAAGGTGTTTACTGTCACGGGTCAAAGAACACTCACTAGTTCGAAAATATCAGAATTTCGGTATTTCCAGGAGATTGGACAGAATAGATTTGGACCAGAAAACATGACAAAATGCTTGCTATAGCAACTAAGAGTAGGGAATAGTGGAACTGGAAAAGAACGAAAAGAGTGAAAATAACGAACAATATGAAGGTTTACTAGCTTCAAAATGCACACGATGTAATAAAAGATGGTATTGATTTTATACTAAAACGTATAATAAATGTATATCATTTCTGTTTTTCTAAGGTGTAGAAAGTCTTATAGTAGAGAAGAAGAAAGAAATAAAAAAAGAAGTCATTCAAAATAGCATAGCAGGAAGTCAGTAGAATTGGGTATACTGGTAGCAAAATGGAGTTGGTAGTATATCTTTCGAGGATGATTAGTGGGAATTCTGACAATTTCAGTTGGCATGACCAAAATCTGAAGCCGGATAATATCTCTAGGTAATACAACTCGAGGGACTACAGAAGATAAATTGTCTGGGGATCTGTGGAATCCACTTTGGAGGAACTAGCTTTATTCGTTATATAGATACATCGGAGATGGCATGACGTCGATGAATTTCCAGTGATTATGACATTGCATTGGCTTATCCTTGTAGATAATAGTATTGGCTTGATGCAGGTGTTGAGAATTATGTTGGTTGGAATCATGGAGTGTAGTGCACCGGGTCATAGCCCACCATCAGCAAAGCCTCACTGACCACTGTGCGTTGACTAGTCTTACCTGCGCAACACAACCCAAACCCTCACAATTTGTTGAATAACTAGCTATTGAAATTTGTTCTCTCGTCAGATTCATTATGCATTATAGCTTGTGGGCTCATGGCTCATTTTGGGTGGCTGAAGCTGGGATCAAAGCCTTGCGGAGGTGCAAAGCCCGGGGGAAACTGCCCGCCTGGAGGTCCACCTGGTGGCCCGCTTGGGGGCCCATACCGCATCCAGGGTGGAATCTCCTTTCCCTGGGAGTTACTTCCTGAATTGGAGCCGGGGGGAAACTGGCCCGCTGAAGGCCCTATTCCTGGTGGGAACATTCCTGGTGGAAACATTCCTGGTGGTGCTTGCATGCCGGGAGGAGGGCCTTGCATGCTCATGTGTTGGCCATATGGGAAGTACTGGCCATTTGGTCCCTTGGGGACTGGCCTGTTTTGATTCACACCATTGGCTGTTTGGCCTGGACTAAGCCCGGGTCCTGCATTTGGTCCACTTGCTTGACCGGGTGCGCCTGGTGCTTGACCAGAAATCTGGCCCGGGTTCTGAGGGTTTTGACCTGCTTTGGGACCACCATTCGAGCGCTGGTTTTGAGAAGTTGGGCCTGGGTTTGGGCCTGGGTTTTGAGGAGTTGGACCCGCTTCTCGGGCATTATGGCCAGGATTTTGACCAGGATTACCACCGTTTTGGGTCTTTCCTCCGGCCTCCTTCTCCTGACCAGGATTTTGAGCCTCTTCGCCCTCTCTCTTGCTAAGTAATGACATAAAGAAGGAATCGTTGTTTGAAGGAGGTGGTGCGCCCATATTGGGATTAGGGAAAAAAGGCATTCCTGGCTGCTGTAAGCCCGGAGGAGGGCCGTTCCGGATTGTGCCATTTGGCCCCAAGCTTTGCACAGGCATATTCTGACCGTTCATGTTCTGAGGGAACTGCTGAGGTGGTATTCCTGGGGGAGGGCCTTGTCTCATAACTGAAGCAGGCTTTGGATTCTGCTCTTCAAAGGAACGGGGCCCGCCGCTAGGAGGCTCGTTCCGGAAAAAACGCAGAGATGCATCTGCAGAAGAGCTGGAGTCTCTTTTGGATGGAGCCGAAAGCCCTGGCGCTCCCTGGTTCTGGACACCACCAGAGCCCTGGGGATTTGGTCCATTGGAGCCGAAAAAAGACGAGAATCTCGAGCTCTTCGCATCGGAAGACTTGACCGAAGAAGATGCCACAGCTTGCGAGGCTTCCTTTGGCTTAACAAACGAGAAGAAACTGTCGACTTCGTTCGAGGTTTGCACCTCTTTATCCAAATCGTCACCATGTTTTCTTCTCTCTTCTTTGCGCATTTCCTGTTTCCACCGCTCAAAGTCGGCCACAGTATTGCCCATAGAGAGCCGCATATCGCTGGATGCCCCCGGGTTATCCCAATCGGGAGTATCTTCGTCCGGTGCCTCGCCCAAAAGCTGGGAGATTTTCTCCGATGACATGCCGTCAATTTCTGAGTGCTTCAAGAAACCAGCCGGTTTGCGTTCCCAGTTGAGGCCATCTGCCTGGCTATGCAGGTTATGGGAGTGGTTGTTGTTACGGCGGGACTTTTTCCCGTGACTGGGCTTGGCGGCCGGCTCTTGTCCACGGTTCCTGATGGCCCAGAAGGCCGGGCCTGGGATCTTCCGCGTGTCAAACCGAGAAACCTCGGGGTCCTGTCGCAACTCAAGCAACTTCTCTATGGAGTATATATGGGACCGGTCAGATTTACCGCTCGGGATAAAATCGAACATGGAACCCGGAGACGCGGAGGTGGACTTGGAATCTGGTTCGGGGGTCAGTTCTCGAGCAGCATTAGCAATTGCCGAATCTAGTAACTTAGAGAGGGCGTTTCCAGGAGCCAAATTGGATTTGGACAGGCTATCCGGCATTGCGATGGAAGCATCGATGATCGCCGAGTCGTTGAAGAAGTTCAGCATCGGGAGCAGTATTTAGACGATGCAGGAAAGGGGACAATTGCTTGAACAGAAGGTATATCAGGGGTGACTATTTTTGTTGAGCTATGAGAATCTCTGGCATATAAAACGCTGATGGTGTCTCAGATAGCGAGTTTCAGGTTGTGTTTCAAGTGGGAGTGTTTCAGAGGTGTTTCAAACAAGATACAGGTCTGGTTTTGGAGATCAAAGAGGGTTTCGAATTCAGTGGAAGAATCGGAGTAGTATATCAATTCAGAATATAGATTCAATGTAGCGAATTGATTGTAAGTATTGTGGAGACGGGGAAATTGGATTAGACGGTTATATTGATTGAGGGTTTGAAGTGGAGGAATCCGGCAGGTCGTCGGGATTGAATTCACGAGAGTTTCGCAATTGTTTCAAATTAGGTTCAGGCGCGTTACGCTAAGTAGCTATTTGAAATGGACTGATCGGGCGGAAGCACGTGGCGATACGTGGTGGTGCGCTATATGAAGCCGTGTGCCGTCTCAGGTGGAGGAGGGTGGTGAGCTGCGTGAGGGGCGGTAGAAAAAACGGGCGTGCGCGAAACAAACGTTGGAGATAGTGTGGTGCGTGTATGCAGGCCAACATTCTCCTTTTTTGCAAATCTCCACGGCATAAGCATCAGGCACCAAATCAAACTTCTTTCCCGTCATAGTTGTTTTTTTCTTCTTATAGCGTTAAATCAATTCCTACACAAAATTATGGCTTTTTGTCTACAGGCATGTTGATGGTTGTGCACGTCTCCAGCCGTTCTACACTGTTAAAGAGTGAGCACAGAGGATGAATTGTCGTGAGGTTTTCGATTAAGTTTAGCCATTTCTCAAAAAAAAAAGGGCTTATTTAGTTTGAATTATATTTTCTAAGCTTCAAACAATAAATTGTAGATACATTTATTTTAAAGGGATTTTCAGTATCCCCTCCAAATCCACTTCTCCAAGGCTTGGCCTAGTTTGTCATAAATTCGTCACAAATTTATACAAACTATAAGTAACAGCAGAACAAGACTGGATATGATTGTACTTGAAAAAAGTAGTGTAATTTGAATATTATGTTTTAGACGTGAAAAATAAACCTCAGTATTATTCATCCGACTGTACACTGTAAATTACACTGCCCCATACTATAAAATATACACTATATTATACTCGACTCTTTCACTTTACTCTACTTTTCTATACTATTTTTTATTACTCTATACGATTTTAGACTATACTATACTATTCTATACTTTACTATACTATTTTCTACTATTCTATACTACACTACACTATACTATATACACTACACTACTACACTACATTACACTACACTACTACACTACATTACACTACACTACTATATAAACTAAACTCAGTAAGTAACTAAGGCTAGCCTATTATAAACATATTGAGTAGTTATTAGAGTGGTGGTGGTTTTGGTATTATCACCCACCATAAACCTACACTGCGCATATACTGCGGTATACTGTCCTGCTATGCTGATACATCACACTAAATAGTATAGTTAGTATAGTATCATAGTTATGTACTAGACAGCAAACCATGTGAGATGGCATAATAAGGTCAAGGTAGACGATACAGTATCTCTACACTTCAAGCCTCTGCCACTACTACCAACGGATCCATTTTTGAAAACAAGGGCCGTGCATCTACTGTCCAGGACTCTGTCTATCCAAATATGTCTCCAGAATTATATATCTAAGCCACGTATATCATTATATCGCTGTACAGAATTATAACTATGTAAGTGGCCAAATACTATTATTACTTACTTCTTACTTCTTAGCCACTCAAAAACCACTCTGAGACCGCCAAAAACCTATACAAATACTACTTTCTCCAAGTATGCTACTGAATGGTACTTCTGTATAACACACTAATTATACCTCTCTGCGGTTTAGTATACACTGTAGCTTCTGTCTTAATATTGATTCTTCTAGTCAAGATAACTATCTTTCAAATTGTTCCTGTTTAAGCTACCATAATTCTTTAACCTCTGCGTATTGTAGACATATTAAGAAGAGTCCACGTTTGCTTAAGTATGGTGGACTTCTTTGTCAAGCCTAGAAAAAAATAAAAGTAGTCTGTAGTTCTATTTGTCTAAAAATCAACAAGTGTTGTGTCAGTACAAGCTTCAACTTTCCTGCTCCATAATCTGTTGTCTGCCTAATAATTGTAGACCTACTTCTTGCTACGGACCGTTTTCTACGTGTCTGACTCCACATTCAATCCAAATATGTTACTGATACAAGGCTTTTCATCCCGATACGCCATTAGGTATTTCTTCTGTATTCTTCTCTCTGTCTTTGTACATCTCTGGGACTGCTCCACTCCTCCATTATCTACTCACTAATGAGTTTACTTTAAACTTAGTTTAGTTTCTGGTTCGAACCGCAACTTCTCGTGCAAATCTGCTTGGTCTAAATCTTCTCTTCTAACGAGACCAGGTTCTGGGGTGGTATTTAGGGCACAACGAGCTAAATCAACAGAAAATGGTATAGTTTCACGGGATTCACCTCCATAACCTGGAGTACCCAACGTGTCACTGGTTAGTAGTTGTATTGGATATTGATGACATCCTTTCACTAAAAACAAGGATGTTCCTGAATAAACCAACATGAAGCTTATTGACATAACCACCAAAGGCTTCGAATCAAAGAACAATGTTTTCCTAGATTCAGTCCTTCATTCAGTCTCGGGCCACCTCAAGTATTATTCTTCAGTTTTTCCCAATACCACTCCTCAGTTCTTCCCGAGAATTCTTCCGGTGCTATTAACTATATGTACTCTTTCTAGTCATTCGCAATTCGTAGTGTCCTTCAGTACTCCTTCGTAGTCCTCACTGCAGGTTTCGCTTCTAGTGTCAAGCTCTAGTCTTCATAGCCTCCAGAGGCTTAGCGATTCCAAGTGAGTTAACAACTCCTAGTCACCTGTCGTTCGACTAGTTTCCGTCGTTTGACTGTTTTTTCGTCGTTGACTGCCTTTCCCTCGCTTGCCGTGTAATTCTGATTAGTTCCTCAAAAAAGGCATGTTCAACTTCTTGATCTCTTGACACATGACAAACCAATCAATGACCCGGAGATTCCCCCTGCCCCGCTCACGGACACGCTCCTCCCACTTGAACAACTCATACATAAATCGCAAGTTTGGTTGGATCACTATATTGAGCCGCCGTACCCGCACGTACAAATAAGCTTGGGGCAAGTTCATGTTGAGACGACGCATAACCTCGGCAATCACCACAGTGGCTGATCGTGACACGCCCACCCGACAGTGCACCAAAATACGGGCCTGCTGCTTATTGTTCTGGTACTCCTCGTCAATAAAGTCGAGTACGTGGGGGAGCGAGCGACTCAACTCGTCGATCCCGTCGTCCTGGAGATTGTTGACCTTCAACACCGAACGGACAGTCAATTTCAGGGTTTTCTTCGGCCGGATGTCGATCAACTCGATGTCCCCACCCAAGAGCTTTTCGCTGGTCACCGTATTGTTTTCCTGGAACTTGTAACCGGAGACCCAGTCCAACTGCTCGCCCATTGAAACCACCTTGGTGACGCCAAGCTTGCTAAGAAGAACTGGGTTGTTTGCATGTTTCAACGAACCCAAATAGAGATATGGTAAGATACGCGAAGGAAGGGACCCTCCCACATCCTCTACCCACTTGCGGTCGGCCATGGCCTCGAGTGCACCTTCATCCTCATCACTTTCTGAATCGGAACTGGAATCCGAGTCGCTGGCAATATACCCTAACCGGAGTTTATGGGGGATACTCTTGGCACCTGCACTGCGAGGCGTATGGAGAAGAATGTCGGAAATTTCCTGGTTGGTGATAGTCTCAAGCTTGGCCCATTGCACGTTTCCTGCACCCAAACGGGCTGGACTATACCGCCGTAGAAGAATCTCCAACTTCCTTAATACCTGCACATCAGTCCCGAAAACATAGTATGGTCTGCCGTAGTCCAAATGGAGCTTAAGCATGGCCACCTCCAATGGTATGTTCTCTGCATACATAAGGTAGCAGAACACCAAAAGCGACAGCTCGGTGTAACCATCGGAGCAGTAGATCAATGCTGCAAGACTCCCTTCAGCCACAGACGACAGGTATAAGTAGAGCAACTTGCACGAGTTGACAATACTCATAAGATTCTCCTGTCTGCAGTCCCCAATACCCACAGATCCGGACGATGGGAACTCCAAGTGGTGTAGATCTGAAACATCCTCTGCCTTACGGGAGGTAATGGTGTACTTGAAAAGCAATTCTGCCAATAAAGATTGGCTGGGGAATTGAGCATCATTATGGCAGTGGAAGAAAAGTTGCCAGTGGCTCCGTGGTGGAGGAAGCGACGACACCAATTTGGGGCCCCATGAACTACTTTTGGTCAACGACGACTTTTCGGGGTCGCAGTAGATATGTTTTTCTCCCGATGCGTGGATGGAGGGGCTGAAGTCGCCATACAAGTCCAGCGTGCCTTTCAACAAATGTACCATGATTTGCTGGTCCCATACATTACCCAGCCACACGTTGAGGTGGAGTCTAGTAGCCGCTGACATCTTGGTGTTCTCCACCTTTTCCTTGACCTGAAAATCTGCGTCCCACGAGGAAAACGTATCGGATTTGAGGAGAATCATGCTATAGAGAAGCAATTGGGTCTTCTTGACGCCATCCTGGCTGGAGAAAATGGCAGAACAGTCCCGCACGGTAAAGACATCGGGGTACTCTTCGAAATGCGACTTGTGCCAGTTCAAAACAAACACATTGAAGTCGGAAATGGCCGCGGAACTCTCTTTCCGCTCGAGAAGCTGTGCTACCCGTAGAAGACGCCCGATGGACTTGCATTTGCATGTATCATGGAATCGGTCGGCACAGTACACCACCAAATCAGCACACCGGGCCACCTTATTGACTTGGATCTGGAAGTTTCGGAGCGAGACGCCTCGTTCGGGGTCTGTATCCAAAAATTGAGGCATGTAACCAGTACTGAGCGAGTCTGCCACCAAAAGCTGGACCAAATCTTCGATTCGGGTCTTCTCTTCTTGAAGATCTAGACTTTTAATAAACAAATCGTCCGGGTTCAAATCGACCACCACTTCTCTGGTCTGCTCGAGCACTTCTGTCTTTGAATACTCCACTTTCTTGAGAAGCTCTTCAATATTAACTGTATTTCGGACCACCCGAGGAATCCGAGGTTTGGCTGAACTAGTCTCCACGCACATGAGAAAACGAGCACTGCATGGCTTTTCTGTGGAGTCCATACCGTTGGCAGAACGGGCAAAAAACGCTCTTTGGGCGAAATTTTCTGCGTGAATGCCGTGGAGCCACGGAAACATCTGGGCAGTGGCTGGAAGCGGTTTGTTGAAGTACCAGTCGAAAACTTTGGAGAGTTCTGGCACAGAGATGTATCGTAGGTCAAGGCTAGCGTCCACAATAGGCGGAAAGTGGGAGAAAAGCCGAGAATCCTTGGCCAAGGGCGATACACTTTCTTTTCGAGGATAAGCGAGCTCGATACTCTTGGATTTGAAGCTGGGAGCAGCTTTGGGTCGACTTCGAGGGAGCCGGAAATCCGCCGTCACGTGACCCGTCTCGTTCGGGCTATCGCTTGTCGGTTCAGACACCACGGGCGTTTTGATGTCTAGTTTTTTCGTTTTGGTCAGAATATCATCGAATTCACACACCACCGAGAGCCGTTCAGTGCTTGAATCGGGCAGATGCGCTTGTTCGCTGGAACTGAGCAAGTCATCTGCTGGCTGGTTGTCTGCCGTACCATTGAAAGTTCTGAAACGAGCCCTAAACCTGTCTCTTTCAAAAAAAGCGTCATTGGAAGCCGAAGAAGACCGTTTGGACTTGACCCGCTTGGGAAGGAAGTGGCAGTCGAGGTCTGTGTCGGTGGAATTCTCGGGGCCTGAAGTTTCGGAGAGTTTTTTTCCGGAAAAATCAGTGAAGGACGGTATTTTGCGAGGAAAGTCCGTAAATGTTGATTTCTTTCCTGAGGAATCGGTGAAAGATGGTGATTTTCGCGAGAAATCAGTGAAAGATGGTGTTCTCCGGGAATTCTCGGCGATAGAAGACGATTTCCCTGAAAAGTCAGTGTGAGATAGAGATCTTGTCGGAATACCAGTGAAAGAAGAGGAATTTTCACCTAAATCACAGCCATTTTTGGTCCGTCCATCACTTTTATCCCTGGCATCAAAATATTCGCCCAGCTCCATGATTTCATCCTGAGGCGAAGTGAATTTTACTCGGGGAAGAGTATGATCGGCTTTTTTCCCTTTACTGGTGTTCTTGGAGGACGGGGGAGCCGATTTTGCTGATGTGATGATCATCAGTCACGTGTTCACTATTTTCAGGTGTCTGACAAACAAGTAAGTGGTCGTTCAATGCAAGAAATGGTCCTTACAGCTGAACTATTTGGTTGAATTGCACCTGGACGTGGGTTTAACTGATTGAGAATGATTTGACCAAAATGGAAGTTGATGTAATTGGAGCAGGGTTGAAAATAGGAAAGGAGAGTCCCAAATAGGCTAAAGTTTCCGCTGGCCTGCAGGACGGAAGCCTTGATATCGAAACAAGAAACCGGGCTTTTTCTTACCTCCAAAACAACACGCAGATTTGCTAATGACACGCGATTCCAGGAGGTTGACAGAAACTGATGGGGTGTTCAGATAAGATAAGAAAGAGAAAAGAGTGAGACCCGCGGCACGTGTGCTTCCTTTCTCGGTTTTGCTGCGCATATATGCAGGCGCAACCGTACCTTCCCTCGCGGCTGCAAACTCCTCCCTCTGCCCTTACAACCTCTCATTCCTACTCATGCACTCTCCATTTCTTTTCTTTTCTTTTTTTTACAGCCCTTCTTCTACATCACATATAACCAATTCTTTTCCAACTTATATACAGGCAAGTTTCTGCTGTCTACTGTCTAGTCGTCTGTCTCTATTCCCAATTGGAAGTAATGTCTTATTTTGTAGTTGTGTTGATGGCAAATCCATAAAAGCAGAAGGGCATTGTTTTGAGCTGGAATCCGGGGACTTCAGAGAAAGGGTAGGGAGGGGTGTGGTTTTGCTTGGCCGCTTTTGCATTGTTGGTTGGGGTGTGGTTTGTGTTGCGGGGATTCTCTGTTTCTGGGGCATGAAATTTGGGCGCCAGCCGATGATCTGATTCGCTGATTTACTGATTGATTATAATTCATATTTCTTGGATGTTTTTTGGGCTTTTTTGTTTTTTTTCGATCTTCATGTATTATTTTTCAAGGTCAGGGTTTTGTTTTGATTTTTATTGCTGATGATTGGAAATTTACTGTGGTTATTAATTGTTGATGAAATATTCTGGATCCTCAATCAAGTGAAAAAACTTATTGGCGTTTTGCTAATTTCTCAATTAGGATTTCCAGTTTGTTTGTTTTTCGACTCTCAACTATGCAACCAACTTATTTTTGGGTTTGAAATTTTGGATTTTTGGATTTTTGATCTTCCGATGCCTATCGGCAGAGTTACTGGTTCATTGGGTGATCAGCTTCATGAATTGAATTCTCGAGTTGATTCTTCTAAACTTCTACCATAATTCGAGTCTTCATTTTCTGATCTGCTGAGTATAAATAATGGTTCAACTTTAAAGGCTCTCGGGATTCGATTTTTGGAAGCGGAACGGTTTCGCTGTAAACTTTTTTTTTTTCGTGATCATCCATTGAGTGCCGAACAAAAGCAAGGGGTTGCACACCAAAGAAAGCATAAGCTCTTATTTTAACCCTTAGCGGTTTTTCGCAGGAATGAGGCGCTGAAACTGCTTCTAGGGAGGCGCGATCAACTCATGGTGGAGGAAGGTAGGAACGTGCGCGGGGTCACGTGCGCACTATTCAAAACTCATCAAAAGCCTGGCATTCTTCAAACAAACTCCCTCCCTAGTGACTCGAAACCACAACACAACAAAACCGGACATGAGTGATACGCCGGTCCCAGATGACTCGGTGATTATTGGGCAGTTGAACCAGGCCCGCGAGTTGGGAAAGTCCAACAAAGACGTTTTTCCCCAAGTCGTTAAGCAAATCCTCAACCTTTCGGGAAACCCCAATTTGGCCGTGCAACGGTGGTGTGCAAAATACTTGAAGGAAGCTTTCACGCAGGAAGATACTTTGGCTGCAGTAAAGATCGAATTGGCTATCGATGCACTTCCACACCTCAAAGTTTTGGCGGACGTCAAGGATTTGGAGGTGTTCAAGAATGTCATTGACGTATGCATTGTTGTGTTCAAATTGACTTTTAAATACGTGGCTGAAAATGACGGCAGTGGTGCTGCTAGTGTTTGGATGGGAGTCAACGATATAAAGAACAATTTGGTGGCCAAATGTGATACTCAATTTCCCTTTGAGTCGTCGTTTGATCGTGAACACGACAGTTACCGCAATATCGAGTGCAAATTGGAGCTCCTCAAATTTGTTATGGTGGTTATTGATTATCAGCTGCGATCCAACTCCAACAAGTACTTCTCCGTGGGCCAAGTGAGTCCGAACCACAGTCTTATAAAAGGCCAGCTCATGGAAAGCGAGGCCAATGCGTTGTTGATTGTTGTTTTGAAGCCTTTGACTGACGACATACTTGTTTCTCCCATGGTCACTGCTACGCTCAATCATTTGTCGATGTTGATCAGAAGGAAACGGCAGTTTGTGGAACGCATTATCCCGGTTTTGGAGAGTTTCGACCCCGCTTCGAAGCTCCAATCCAACTACGAGTCTTTGGAGTCGTTCAAGTTGGCCAAGAAGTACACAGACCGTACTTTACGTGTGCTCCTAGGCTACATGACGAAGTTGCAGCTTATTCCGCCTAAATTCCAGGCCTCTTGTGCCCGCAAGTTATCTGAGTTAGTTTCTAAAGGAGATGAAATCCGGAAGAAGAACATTATTCAGCCTAGTGCCGAAGACTCGCAAATTCGCAAAAGGAAGTTTGAAGGGTTCGAAACCCCTCTGAAAAAGATGAAGACTATGGACTACAAGAATTTGTACTGCTTGACAGACATCACAAGTGAAATCAACCAATTTGACTTTTCCACGATTCCCCAGCAAATCTTGGTTAACATGGCCATTTCTGCATTGAACCGAGCTCCTATCAATAAATTATCAAAAGCTCTTGATGTGATCAGCGCACGGTATGTGGATGCAGTGAAGGATATCAAGGTAAGTGAGGTTCAAGCCACTGCCGATCCTGTATCGAGTGGGATCAAAACGGAAGAATCAATTAATGACAAAAACGAAGACGACGACGATGACCAGGCCAACTATGACCCTGAGACTGCTTATACGCTTCCTCCACCAAAGTTGTTATCCTTCCAGGAAAAAAAGGAGCATATCAATCTAATTGTGAAGAATTTTTTCCAGTTTGCAAACAAGGGAGATGCAGAGGAGGAGCCCAGTGCAGAAGCAAACGCTGGCTCCATCAACAAGGAGTTGACGAAAATCGCCATCAACTCGTGGAAATCCGATTCGTGGCTAATACTATTGACCCGCTTGGCCACCAGGGGTATGGTCAATATTGACGACACTAAAGATGGCAAGGAACATGCGAAAAACGAGCAGCTTAGCGATTTGATCCGCAAGGCTTTATTCGATTACTTCTTGGTGAATATTCACGAGCGCATTGATTTGGTCATTGAGTGGTTAAACGAAGAATGGTACAATGAGAAAGTGGCCAACGAGCAGAAAATTAAAGATGACGTGACGGAGAAATGGAACGCCAAGTACAAGGAGGACCCCGAGTCTGTGGATGATATACAGGCTAGCATAGACAAGGAGGTGGACGAAACAGCAGTGCCGACTCCTGTATACGATAAGTGGGGCCAGCAAGTGTTGGATGCGATGATTCCATTTTTGGAGCCTACGGACAGAAAAATCTTCCTCCGGTTGCTAAGCGACTTGCCGTGGCTCAATAAGGAAATGGTGCAAGGCATCAAGTCGCTTTGTGCAGACCCTGCTCGTTCCAAGCTTGGCTTCTTATCGCTTCAGTTCCTTATCATGTACAGACCTCCAGCTAAAGCTGCATGTATGGATGTGTTGAAGGGATTAAGCGAAGGAGAGGAGGAGGATTTAAGAGATGAGGCTTCCAAGCTTTTGACAAAGTACTCGTGAAACTTGAACTGTGTCATCTGAGTGAGCTTGAATTTGGTTTCTGAAATATTGAACCCTCAATTTTGAGCTTTGGACTCTGCAACTGTGCAACTCTGGAACTGTGCAAAGTTTTGGGCTTCTCAGATGAAATCCTCAAATGGACTTTTCGATCCAAAACTCTTCGATGCAACACAGCCTTTAATTTCAAAGTCTCGATTGCCAAAATGCAGGATATCCATGACATCTACGAGCGTTTTGATCCAAGTCAAACCACAAACTCTGTACTCGTGATGAAACTGCAAATAGTTGTGATGGAACTCAAGTGGAGAATTTCACCTGCACACAGCCCTGTTATATCTTGAAACCCATGGATTCAAGGACCCCAATTAAGACAAGTCCATTGATTCGGTCAGGTGACCAAGGTTTCGATATGCACCTGCGCGCCCCATGTAAATTACATACACCTGTACACCAAAGCAGCTTAAAGGGCGCGATTTATCTGACCAGCACATTGTAACACGTTAAACCAGCACATTCCTGTAGTGTACGTAACGCGCACTCCTGGCAGGCAGAGCCCAAAAGGGGCAAGATTTGCGCCTGTGTATAATATGTAACCGCAGCCGAAGGCGCTATTTATAGAAGCTTCAACGGTTCTATTCGCAAACCAGATTGGTAGAAGTCGTGCACGAGAAGGCGTGAAAAATCAGTAAAAAAAATTGTAATGTTTCGCTTTAGGCTTTTTTTTTTTTTTTCGTGTGTTTCAAGTGTGTTTCACGTGTGTGTCACGCAGGCTTGCGCATCGATCTCCCCTACCACGCCTCGCGAAGATCTGCATAATCCTCCACATGTCAGTCTTGATTGTTTCACCTCTGTTTCATCTTAGCCACGACCTTGTTACACTATTCTAGCCTGCTCAATTCCTTTCTTTCACCCATTGTATCTTTTTTTTTTTGCTTCCCACGTCCAGCTTATTGTCTGAAGCTCAGTGTCCCAGAAAGTGATCCCCCTTAAAGTGTATCAGAACCGCTCGAGGTACAAGTGTCGTCACGAGATTGATGAGTAGTGAAACGTTGCTGAAATCAGTCTGCGTCAATTTCTGAATTCGTTCCTTGCTTTTTGATATAGAGGTCCTTGACTCATAATAGACAGAAATATGTTCGACACAGAGAAGAAATCCGAGACACTAGATCTGTCCACGTTCGACATTGTCCAGGTGGACGCCTTCCACAACACCCGGTTTTGGACCTTGATGTCGTACCTATGGGTATGGGTGCTTGTGGCCCTTACGTTGGCTATTTTGGCCCTGGATACGTATACGTGTGTGTCGATTTTGGTGTTTCACCGGTGGTCGTCTTCAGATTATGAGGTATACGAGTACAAAATCGCCAAGTGGATCTTTACGGGGTGCATTCTTTTCCGGTTCCTTCTTTTGGCGTACCAGATATCGTGGGGTATTCATATCTACCGCACCAGGAACATTGCGCTAGCGTACTTGAACAACTATAGCCGGCTTTTCTATTCTTTGCGCAGCTACAACTACCAGTGTCTCTTCCATGAGATTGAACAGGAGGGGTTTTTCCAGTGGGCGAGTTTCTTCATCTACTTCCAGATGGACGATGCGCTCCAGATCCTCGTGGCGGATTTGCCTCGGCAGGTGATTAACTTCATGACGCTCCGGTACTATGCCACGGGCGGAGAATTGAACAACGACATTTTGGCCAACATCCGAGCTATTGCAGAGACAAACTTGCGGCTTTCGATCATTCTCTCGGTGCAGTTGCTTTCAATTGCCATCTTTCTCTTTTTCTTCCTTTCGTTTTTGGTGGCTATTTTGCTCTTTATTCCTATTAAGGTTAAGATGTCCAACAAAGGATACAAGTCTTTTAAGGCTTATTGCTACAAGACCGTTAACGATAAGGTGCGGTTCTTGGTGCGCAGAAACCATAAGCCTAAGAAACAGATTTTGGACGAGGGTTTGTTGAGCTACTCGGATATCCAGGCCAACCCATTGTTGGGATCGTCGTCCACATTTGACGTGCGAAGCGAAACGCCATTCGAGCATCCCAATCCTTTCTCATCCAATCCCATGGACCGTTACGATTCGCCGGTCAATCCGTTTGACAGTCCGTTTGAAAACTCTTACCGTAAACCTGACTTTTCCGGGTCCAGCATCAGTCTCTCGGACTTGAGCGCAGCGGACTCGGAAAATCCATTTGAGCGGAACTCACGCAGCAGGTTTATGAGCAATGCGGGCAACGACTCGCCCCATTCGGCAGAGTTTCCCAAATCAGTCCCAAAGCCGAGTTCCAATCTTAGCTACTCGTCCCAATATGCACCCATTGCCCCGCCCGGTCGAACGCAAACCACGGATTCGTTGAACTCTCGCAGGGAGATGAACTCACATATCTACAATGAGGATGTGAATAAGTCGTTCAGAAGGGGACGGTTGGATGAGCATCTGTCTGGCTCCAGAAGCGACTCGTCTGCAGACTTGCTCCATCCATCCCGAAAAGAAAACTCGCTGGAGTCCTTGGATGCTGGCAATAATGGAACAGGACTGGACAATAACTTGAATACCTCGGAATACCCTGCTCCATATCCTGTGCGGGGAGTATCCACATATATGAGCGATACAGCTTCCACGGAATGGGACTTCTCTGGAGAAAACCGCGATAAGAATTGAGAATTCAATGATACGATAGCGACGTAATGGTAAACTACGGTTAGAATAGACTAAAGGTAACTATACAAGATATGGTCCACGCTAGTGTACATGATAGTGTGTAGGAGAGTAATATACAGTGAAGCTCTTATTTAGATTCTAGTATGGAAATATCTGGTAGGTGGTGGTGATGAAGGATGGGCTATAGAAAGGACCGTCATATAGACAGACTCTTGCTATATCTGGGCAAATCAGTATGGAGTGGTATAAATTTTTAAGGCAATTAAGGCAAGGGGAGTTTAGCAATAGGTCTTGATTTATAGAACAATACCAAAATCACTATACTATAGTCATAGTACACTTGGTACATGTAGCCTAGTATACCAAATAATACAGTATGGTAACCATGATATTCGTAGTACTTATAAATAGAATAGTAGGATGGGATTTTATAGTGAACCTAGTATATATAGTCAACTAACGCCAACTAATAAATACGACGATTCCAACTTAAAAGGTGTGTTCAGGAAGATGATTTATGAAACAGCGAAGGCTTTGGGAGCACTCAAGATCTCTATAAAGGTCATAATGGGTAATTCAGGTCGGTAAATTTTTCACTCACTACCATATATGGTCATCCTAAAAAAACTACTGCTGCCATGGTGTCTAATAATAATAGAGTGTATACTACTTTATATATTGAGCACGTGATACATGAGCTAAGGTAGACTAAAAGTATTTGAGAAATTACACTAGTCTAAGCCGCTATCACGATTTTCTATTTTGTTTACTTCACCTGCAGAGACAATTAGTTGATATCGCTTTACAGAATACCGCTACCCATGACATAGTAGCCCATAATAGTGCATAGTAGTTTAGAGTAGTTTATAATAGTTTAAAGAAGTTACGGTTGCTCATAGCACTTCACAGTAATTTACAAT
The DNA here is from genome assembly GCA_002370815.1 of Metschnikowia hamakuensis. Taxonomy (NCBI): domain Eukaryota; kingdom Fungi; phylum Ascomycota; class Pichiomycetes; order Serinales; family Metschnikowiaceae; genus Metschnikowia; species Metschnikowia hamakuensis. The sequence goes on from NKZZ01001405.1 coordinate 41,852, forward strand.
TGAACCATTTTGGCTAGTGCATTACATAATCCAACAATATATATACGAACATATCTATAAAAACTTTGCAAGGATTGTATTAGATTACTTCCAACACTTACAGTACACGTAGTATTATCTCTGACTATGACGTGCACATAAGTTAAGTGAGTGCTACTCATAGTAAGTAGATGGTGAGTTGAAAAGTGCACGGGTCGATTTATTAAGTAATTTAAAAGGTTTTTTTCTATGTGTATTTAAAATCCACGAAGGGAGAGTCCTCAACCAAATTCGTTCGTATGGTTGCGAAAACCACACAGATTGTAAACTATTCACCATTAAATAACTACACTTTAGCAAGTCACACAACGAATGAATTTTTGCATATTCCTCTAGTACTGTTTTATACTCTCAAAAAAAAAAAACAGTTTCAAAGTCTCGAATTTATTTTTATTATTTTATTTTGGGTCTTACAATTACTCGAGGCCACTCACAAGGCTAGATGCAGGACGGTCCGAATCAATGGGACTGAACACCGATACTAAAGGAAGTCATATCTTAAAATAGCAATTTTATGAAAAATTTCATCTCTAATTTCCCAAAAAAGTAAGTCTTTTTTAAGGATCCAGACTGCGTAATTTCCATTTGGGATATGAAAGAAGAATCTGCTCTAGAAGGTATGAAAGTCTCCAATGAGAGTTATCAATGGATCCAGTAATGAACCAAGAAATGATTCCCGGATATTCTTCTTCACAGCTTTCTTCACGAGTATAACTATCTAATTAGGAAAAACTACCAATAGAGTTATTAAGTTTTTTTTTCAGATGATTACTCACTTTGTCATTCTCTATAAAAAATCATACTAATGGTGGTCCATTTCGCACACTTTTTGGTGCACTAAAAACCAGACGCATTTCAGTACAATGAAAACTGGAGCTTAAAAATAGCATTTTACTAGAAAAAATAGTGGGTTTAAAATTGATCTTTATTTGTTAGTGCTCGTGAAGCTGCACTTTTTTTTCTTTTTATTTTGGCAGTTATCATGAATCTGTGCTATTTGCTAGTGTAATTACGATTATACTGGTGCAGAACAGAGGCTGTGCCGAAGCTGAAAGACTTGTCCACCATAATAACCATAATAATCATAAACTGATAATGTTTTTTTCTTTTTGATAAACACGAGAAAAAAAAAACAGTTAGTGGAGCCTTTCAAATTCAAAAATTCAACCGTGAATTCCACATATTTTCGCAGAAACAACGACTCTACTCTCAGGTCGCTCTCATAAATACAATCATAGTGCTTTTTATTGTGGTGAAGTACGCGGAAAGGGCAGAATAATATGGTGGCCATGGTCAAACCACTTGTTTGTTATCCTGGGGACTTGCGGTAGTATATAGTTGTATTGGTCACATGACTTTGAGTTACGAGCCCTTCCCTGGGAATTCTGAGTGTTGCATTTTTCAATTTAGATTGAACCCTGAAAGTACCCGCGACTCGAAGAGTCTCTTATTTCAGTTCTCGTGTTAGAAGGACCCCGATATATTGGTATGAAGACCCAAAGCGTTTTGAGTGGTTCCGGTTATGAGCCCCGTTCTCAGGGTTTCAGTCTCTTAAATCAAAACTCCCTAGTAATCTTTAGATTCATCATATCATCGAATATTCTACTTTAAAATCTGATCGTATTCTTTACTAATCTCATACAGTAATTCTAATATTATGTCTTGATACGCTATGTACAGATGAAACCAAGGGTGTCAGCTACTTTGAGCCGTACTCCTCCTTCAACTTGGCCAACTCCGCGTCGGAAATTGGAGGAATGGGAATATCGGAAAATTCGTCCTTGGTGAGAACGTTCCACGTGTACATGTAGACTCCGAGCGGGACAGCAGTGACTATAAAAAACGCACCAAAGTTTCTCCAGAAAAACGGCTTCCGTACCCGGTACAAGGCCGGCGTCATCTGGAACGTCTTGGGATCTCTGTAACGGTTATGGCCCTTTCTAGAGGTTAGTATTTAATGTCAACAGTAAATTGACCACGCAGTAGTATGGCCAGGGCGTAGTTATGACTGTATAAATATAGGATCTAGAATCACGCCACAATATCCTCCCTCATGGTGATATATCACGACCGGATCCCCCATGCATCATATTTTCTATTTAATGCAGCCTTTTTGAAGTCTGTTCCTTGGTCTAAGGGTACTTGTCATGTAATCTCGGGACGCAGTGCTATTCTCTGATAAGTATCCGGAATGTCTGTATGATGTCTGTAACGTAATGTGGTGGATGCTGGTGTGTATTCTGTAGATGCTGGTGCTGCATAGACTTCAGGGTTGGTTCTTTAACAACAAAATGGGTGTACATACGGGGCTCCAATAACAGGCATTTTGGTGGCTAGGGAAGGACGGATCTCACGAGATATTTTGAGTCGTGCGGGATTCAAACCATCACAAGTCTTAATTCAGAGATCCAAAAAACTCCATGAATACAAAAACAATAGAATTTATTATGAAGGAATTCTTGATGTTCCCGCTCAGAGAAAGAAAATTCCTACTTGACTATAGATTTCACTAGGTACGTGTTGGACTCTCTATGTGTGAAGCTATGGCGAAGAGCACATGGGTGGCGCACGACCCAATGAATAGGCGCCATTAGGTAATTAGCAAAAGGCCTAGTTCTGATTGGGCAGTCACTTTCATCTTCATAATTATACTCATAATTATATTCATTGAACCCATCTGTAGCACCCCTTAATACTGCTCACTCAATCTTAAAAGTACATCACAAGACAGTTGCAGGACTTCGTAAAGCCAATGAAAAATTATTTCCTAGTGCTAATCGACTGCTTGATCATATGTTATTATATAGTTTAATTTTCAATCAATTCAAATTATTATGATAATTATCCAGGCTGACTAACCGGGTTTATCTTAGAGATGTTTTGCTTAATGACAAGTGCTCAACGCCTGAAGCGGTTCTAGAAATGCACCAAAAGCGCGACCAGTCTAGAATTTTGGCTCTCTACCTACCTCAACTAAACACATCAAATTTTTCTGCCCCTTGAATTTTCCAGTTAAATAATAAGATTGACTTGTAATAGAATTGACTTGTAATTATAATTCAAAGTAATTGTAAGTATTGTTTATACATATATATCTTATCATCAACCCTCAATTGACTAATAGAAATGATGGTCATTTAATCTGATCGTTTCTGGTCTAACTTGATGATTACCATATAATATTCTGTACGGTTTTTATGCAGAGCTTCTACTTTTGGTATATATAATCTAAATCGTTAGACTTAATATAGCCTAGACACTACTATTAAGATAAGAGTCTTTTATGTAAAATATTTCAGATAGAGTAATCCAGGCACACTAAATCCAGATATATGATAGCACTGAATTCTTATTTATAAATTTTACAAATGCCACACGTTAGTGCTGAAGTTGGAGTCAAACACCCCACTTGAAACATGTATCACGTGATACCTCAAACTCGCTCACGTGACCGCATTGATAAGATCTGCGAAATTCATCAATGGAGACATTAATGGAGACGCCAATGGAGAAACAACCCCTTCTTCAGCGTCCGCCGGACTCCGTGAGCTCCAATTGTATCCCTGGAGCTACCCCGTCCTGTCTTTCATTCGCGTCTCTTAACCCCTTTAATTACGCAAAATCTCCCAAGCCCACCTCACAGAAGTGGATCTCTTGGGATGAACCTCTAGATAATGAGACCTTGGGCCCATTGCCATACCCCCTTAAGGTGCAATCGGATGATTCTGCAGGAAAAAAGCTTCAGAAGCTCCGGGAACTTATGAAAACCCACGAAATTGCCGTCTACATTATTCCCAGTGAAGACGAACACCAATCGGAATATACGGCCTTGGCCGATAAAAGACGGGAGTTCATTAGTGGGTTCACAGGAAGTGCAGGGATTTGTGTGGTGACCTTGGAAGACGACAAATTAAATGGTCAGGCTGCATTGTCCACAGATGGCCGGTATTTCTTGCAGGCCGAGAAGGAGCTTGATGGAACCCACTGGCAACTCCTCAAACAAGGTGTGGCAGGGTATATTACGTGGCGCGAGTTTGCCATAGAGGCAGCGCTTAAAAGTAGGGTGTCGCTGAGAATTGCATGTGACCCTAGACTCATTAGCTTGGGGATGGGAGAGTATTTCGAGTCGGCACTGGTGGTGCATGGATTCAAATTTGTCCCACTTACTACCAATCTTGTTGACCAGGTGTGGGGCTCTGCCAAGCCTGAGCGCTCAAATGATCCGGTTTATGCTCTTAGGGAAGATTATAGTGGAGAAAGTAGCAATGACAAACTCGAGAGGGTTCGGGCTTGTGTACAGGAAGCGGGCGCCACTCATCTTGTGTGTACTGCTTTGGATGAGATTGGGTGGTTGTTCAACTTGAGAGCCGATGCCGACATTCCGTTTTCGCCCTTTTTCTTTGGCTATGCCATTGTGGGGCCAGAGAACGTGGTGCTATACGCAGGTGCGGCCAAATTGAAAGAGGTGGCTCATCATTTGCAGCAAATCGCCAATTTGGAAATCAAAGAGTATACGGATTTCTATTCCGACTTGGCCAAGCTTCAAACCACTGTGGATGATCCTAACTTGAGAATTGTTTTTCCCAGCAAAGAGGCATGCAATTATGCTTTGATTTCTTCGCTTCCCACGTCGTTTGCCAAGCGGCAGGCTATCTACAAATCCATCGTTTCTATCATGAAACTTGTCAAAAACGACACAGAGTTGTTTAATGCAGAGGTGGCCCAGTCCAAGGACTCGCTTGCCTTTATGGTGTTCACCGCATGGTTGGAGCACCAGCTTTTGGAGAAGAAGAGGACGGTGACAGAGTACGAGGCAGCTCAGAAAATCTATAAGATCCGAAGCAGACTCCCTCACTTCAAGGGTCTTTCATACGAGACTATCTCGTCTACGGGCCCTAATGCGGCAATCATCCACTATGCTCCCACCAAAGAGCAGAATGCCGAGATTGACATCAAAATGCCGTACCTTTTGGACTCAGGAGCCCATTATTTAGAAGGAACCACAGATATTACCCGGACATACAAGTTCGGGCCCGAAGGCTTACGGAGCGCAGACAAGAAGCACTACACTTTGGTGTTGAAGGGACATTTGGCCGTGGCCATGGCCCGTTTTCCCGCCGGCTCCAACGCCACCGGCACGATTCTCGACTCGTATGCCAGACAGCCGCTTTGGAATGAAGGCCTAGACTTTAACCATGGCACAGGGCATGGAGTTGGAGCTTTTGGAAATGTGCATGAGGGTCCACTTTTCATTCTGACCACTGCAGGAGGAGCAAGCACTGAAGACTATTTCAAAGAAGGCGCCATTTTAACGGATGAGCCTGGTTACTATATTGAGGGCGAGTGTGGGTTCCGAGTGGAAAGTGAGCTTCAGGTGATCAAGGCCAAGGGCAAGACCAGGTCCAATGGTCAGTACTTGGCATTCAAGTACTTAACCAAGGTGCCGTTTTGCACACGACTCATTGATGTACAGTACTTGAGTTCAGTGGAGGTTAAGTGGATTAATGAGTACCACCGGGAGATTCGCCGGGACTATGGGGCCAAATTGCTCCGCATGGGTGAGAAAAGGGCACATTCCTGGTTGATGAAGGAGACTAGGGCAATCTAATTATACTGTCGAGATTTGAGATCAATTGTCTCAAGATATAAAGCCAAGGTCCAGGATACGTGGGATGGAGATGTGGCTATAAACGAATATCTGATTTATTAGTCGCTATTAGAGACTATTGCTATACCAGTTCCTAAATTACATTGTTTAATGCTCTTTCAATGGTGCAGTATTTCACCACAGTCTCGTAGCTAAGACTTCACTACCAAAGTTCTGTTGACTGATATGACTCTTTTTGAAAATACCTTTGAGTACTAATCATTAGAGCAATCCATAGGAATTTATAAAGTTCGAACTACTACATCTTCCTCGTAAGGTGTTTTTCGTCAGCTCCTGAAGTTTATTCAAGTAGCACTCACTACCTAAAGATGTATAGCCAAGGATATTGTGATTTTTCTTGGCCTAGCAAATTTTAGCCAAATCCCGTTTCTAGTCACAGTTTCATTAGTCTTTCGTGATCTTCTCGTAATCCTACTATTTTACTACTCCTACTCTCTACACTAGTTATTTTTTTCTTTTAATTTCTAAGCAACTATTAGCAACTATTAGCAACAATTTTTTTTTTCTGGTTCAATATCAGAGGTTCTT